>SJYC01096811.1:0-14871 GCA_006408675.1 Madoqua kirkii
GTTGAGTGCCTCCTGTAAAGCAGAAAATGCTTCCTATGTGGCCCTTGGCAGACAAAAATGCCCTAAGCCCTGCATGGAGGTATGGCCATGTGTCCCTGGCTGGCTCATCAGACCCCCCCCCTCCTCCCCAAGGGAGCAGGGCCAGCTCCCTGGCCACAGTGGCAGACACAGTGCTAGCTGCCCTGAGCCACCTTGGCAGCAGAATTTGGAATATTGTTTCCAGCTAACTAGATTCAAACCTGTTTCTCCAGCCCTCTAGCCCACCTAATAGGTTTTCATTCCCCCCAATTTTTGTTACTGGGGTAAAATAACACTTGAAAAAAAATTACTGTTGAAGTGTAAAGAAAGAAAGAGAAGTTGCTCAGTCATGCCTGACTCTTTGCGACCCCATGGTCTATAGACCACCAGGCTCCTCTGTCCATGGAATTTTTCAGGCAAGAGTACTGGAGTAGCTGACCATTTCCTTCTCCAGGGGATCTTCCTGACCCAGGGATCAAACCCAGGTCTCCTGCATTGCAGGCAGATGCTTTACCATCTGAGCCACCATGGAAGCCTCCATTTAAGTGTACAGTTCCATGGTATTAGGTATATTCATACTATACAAACATTACCACCTTCCATCTTCCAGGAGCTGTTTAATCCAGTCCTGTTCTGCATAAATCAGCTCGAGTTGGTCTCTGTTGCTCACTGCCAATAATCTGGACAGATCCACCTGATTGTCTTTCTTCTCCTCCCTTGCTCCTCTTTGTGTCCTCTGCTGACTCTTTCTCCTCGTCACAGGGCCAGATAATGAGAGGGAAATTGTCCATACTCATATCTAAGGGACCCTCACTTGCTTGCTGGGCTCTTCAGACATCTGTGCTGAGGACTACCAGATCTCTGTCTCTAGCCTTGAACCCTCAAAGGTGAAATGCCTCAACATGGAAAAAAATACGAAAGTCAGAATTCTGAATCTCCAGTGGTCCGCTGGCACACACATGCCCTCCCATGATGGTACCTAGGCCAACCACAGTGTCCCCTGCTTAGACTCTGCAGTACCCCCATGGAAGTCAAGGGGATGACCATGCAGATCCGATGAAGGAGTCAGTCTGCAGGCCACCTCCAGCTGCCAGCCCCTTTGGGCTTGGCCTTGGCCCTGGTCTCAGCTGTGAGAGCTTCCTCACCCAGTCAAGCTGATCCCAGGGCCATGGGTGGGTAAGGAGGGAGTGGGTACCAAACCCCTGCCCTACCATCACTGCCCAAGGCTCCAGAAAGCTCTGGAGCCTGCATTGCACTTCAGCTTCTTCCCCTGCCCCAGTCTGCTTGCTCTTCCTTCCGTGCATGGGTGTCAGTCCCTAAAAACATGTGAGTGCACAGCTGCGGCACCTCATGTCTCCCTGCCCACTCATCCTGCCTCACACTCTGTCTTCCATGAACGATGACCCTCTTCAGACTGTTCATCTGATCATGTTTGCTCCTCTGAGAAAAACTCTCTGAGGGCTTCTCATCCCTCACAGAATAAAATCTCATCTATTCCTAGACATGTAGCCTATATCATACCCAGGGCTTAGAAGAGCCATGCTTGGTTTAATGCTCCACTGCAACCAGCTCCGAAGTCTCCATTTTTGAAGAAGTCTTGCATTCTCATTTGATAATGCATCCTGCAAACGAGGTAGCCAGGCCTGCCTCATGTTGAGCTCCTTTTCTCCGCCTTGCTCACTTGGTTCCAGCCCATCATTCTTGTGTTTCCTGGAACCTGCCAGATTGTTCCTGGAGTTGGGGCCTTGGCTCTTCCTAAGCCTGGACCCCTCTTTACATGATCCCTTGAAGCACCTGAAGAATTCTTTACCCTTTATGTTCAGGATATTGACCATCCCTCTCACTGATGAGGTTTTTTGATTTTTTTTTTAATCACTTTTTTTTGGAAGCATGGTGTGTTCTTTCAGCCTGCAGATGCAGCTCACCTCTGTCTCAAATTAGTTCTCTTCTTTATCTTTGATGGTGTCTATGTGCCATTTGGGGTTCCCTACTGCAGGGACACGAATTATCCTTATGTTGGATTATCTTTGTCTCTCTTCCAGTGCTGTTAGCGTCACTCTAATTGCTTTTGCTTTTATCTCTTTCATCGCATACAGTATTTGTCTGGTTGGATTTTCAGCTATGTATATTCTGTTTCTGGCTGTTTTTAAATGTACTTATTAGTTCCGTAATGGCGCATCTTGGTCTGCAGTTTGTTTCCCTAGGTTGGGAATTTGCCCTTTCATCTTACTGTGTTTTATCTTCTCATCTTTGAACTCTTATTGAGAACATGTTCTTATAAAATTTTAAGGAATTTCCTTCTCTCCCTTTTGTGTATTCGCTTCTTGGTGAAAGTTTGCCTTTACTGAGCCATATCTCCCTCCCTGTCTCTCTTCTCCGTTTTTTGTTTTTTGGTTTTTTTATAAGCTTTTGGCCATAAAATGTTTCTAGAAGTACCATGTGTTTTTTTGTCAACTTGGCTCAGGCTTCGACGGCTCCGTCCAGTTTTGTTTGTTGGCTTTGCTGCAGAGGGGAGTTTTGGTTGTCTCCTCCTGGTCCGCTGGCCTCTCGGTGCTTTCCCCTCTAGGCTGTTGTGAGTTTGGCTCTTGTGGTCAGAACCAAGTTGCACAACCAAGGGAACTGCAGGCAGGGGGACTCTTCGGCCACATCTGGAGGTGCTAGCTTAGGAACAGTGTTCAGTGTTTTATGTCACGGCTCGCTCTAGCCCCTTGAAGGACATGTATGCCATTCCTGGAAAGGGGCACTCCAGGCTCCTGCTGGTTCCCTGAGCTGGGTGGCCCCAAGCACAGGCACCTCCTGCAGTGCTGGCCTGGCCTGCTGGCTACTAGACCTGGGACATACGTGTGCTTGTGCCTGGTTCAAACTGTCACCCTGCAGAGACGAGCACGCCCCTATAAAGCAATTCTGTTCCAATTCAAAAGGAGTTTTCAAGAGTGAGAGATGCCTCCCCAGTTCCTCCGTTCCAGCTTAGTGGAGGAGAGGTCTCGGGGCTCTCGTGAGCTCCCTGACATGGCTTCCAGGAGTGGGGCAGCCCTGCGGCTGCTTTGTTCTCTGGAGCCCTTTCCTCAGCTGCCAGGTTGTGGCATGTGCTGCATGCAATGTTACATCCCTGCCTTTGCAGAATGAAATCTGCCCTTCCCACTCCTCGTTGTCTGTGTGTTTCCCTATCTTCTCTGGGATCGGGAGAGAGTAGGTACGTGGGAGGTTGGAAGCTGCCGTTTGGACCAGATGCTCTCATCTGCGGTGACTTGATCGTGTCGTTTGGCTGCTGACGCAGGTCCCCGGAAGCACATCCCAGCCCCGCCACCCTCTGTTGTCTTCAGCTCTTCCCAGGTGCGGATTCCAGGCGACTCTCCACCGGCGGGCTGGAAGTCAGTCTTCCATTGTATTTTCTACCCCGTTAGTGCTTGTACACAGGGCCACCGCTGACTTACTGGTGTGTGTCTTCTCACTTTTTCTTCGGTCCCCAGAGTTGTTTCAGGGAGCGAGATTCAGTCCCTGCCAGCGACCCACAGAAACCCGGCAACCTGCTTGTACCCTTGCCCTGCACGCTTCTCGACCCTTCTATCTGCCACGGGCAGACCATGCTTTTCAGCCAGCCTGGCTCCAGGTCCCCCTGTTGTGACCTTGAAGATTTCCTTGGGCTCTGCTGGTGGGGGCGGAGGGGTCCTGTCCCAGACCACCCCTCCTGCAGGTTACTCATGGTGCCTCAGCCATGGGTGTCACCCCTTCTTTTTGTCTTTTGTTGCTCCTTTTCTTCAGTGGCTCCTGTGTTGTCATCAGGAAGCAAGGCTGTCAGACCTGCAGCTGCGGGGTGACCTCCACTAGTGAGAGGAAAACAAAAGGTATTGAGAGAAAAACTGCAGCAGGCAAGAGCTGTGGGAGTCTGTTGCTGGGAACCAGAGAAGCAGGCACGACCTGAGTGTGCACACAGGCCGTGGGGACCTGAAGCTGGATATATGATGAGGGGCCCCCAGGGGCCAGCTTTCCCCTGATGAGCGTCCATCTGTTTGTGGGAGGGCTTGACATGAGTAGTCTGCAGCACAGATGTGCACAGGGGCCTGGAATCATGGTGGGAGAAAAGTAGCTAGATATGGAGGCTGGGAAGAGATGAAGTAACAAAAATGTCAGTATAAGACTTGAGTTCCGGGTTTCCTCTCATTCTTAGCACATTTATCCAGCCCCCCTGCAATGACCTACATGGGACCCAATCCTTCCCACCCCAAGCAAGCCACACCACCTTCCAGAGCTCTCCCCTGGCTCCTGGTATCTCCTCTCTGACAATACTCATTAAAAGCACTGTGATTTCGTTATTGACTCTGCTTTATAATATTGTTTGTACTGGAAGAAAGAGAAGAAACAGATGCAGGTAGAAAGCATGTCTTGTTGCTGGAGCATCCACTATGGAGTGAATGAGGGAGTGATGTGAAACACTTCTCCCCACTCTGAGTGTCCTGGTTGTGACAACTGTGTTCAAAGTTTGCCCTTCCCTGCTGGGCATTCCAGAGTAGAAGCCATTTCTACCACCCCGCTTTATTCCTATGGAGTTCTAGAACATTTTCATCACCCCTAGAGGAAGCCACGTGGAGGACAGCCTGACATTTCCTCAAAAGGTTACATGTGGAATGCCCATGTGACCCAGAAATTCCACTCTAGGTATAGACCCAAGAGAATCGAGAATATACACCTGTGCAAAAACTTGTACACAAATATCCACAGCAGCTAAAAGGTAGAAACAACCCAAAAGTCTATTAGCAGATGAATGGATGAACACAGCATGGTGTGTCTATACAGTGGAATGTTATTCAGCATAAAAAGGGAAGAAGTTCTAATACATGCCACAACATGGAATAACCTTGAACACATTATGCTGAGTGAAAGGAGCCTGTCCAGAAAGCCATATATTGTATGATTCCATTTATATTAAAGGTCCAAGCAGATCCATAGAGAACATAAAGGAGATTAGTGGTTGCCAGAGGCCTGGGTGTAAGGGGCGCTGGGGAAGTACGTGCTTAGTGGGTGTGAGGTTTCTTCGGGCGGGGGTGACAAAATGTTCCGAAACTAAATAGTGGTGATGCTTGCACAACATTGTGAATGTACTAAGTGCTGCTAATGGTAAATTTTGTATCATAGGTTTTACCACAAAAAAAAAAAAGATTGATCAAATGCTTTCAGAATATTTAGCCAACAACCTTCAACTTGGCTACATGCCAGTCATTAAACTTCTTGGACTAAATTCCTTTCTGACTGTCATGATTACCACATTCTGGGCTTTGGAGATTTCATTTGGGTTAGTGTGGTCCAGTCCACCATGTGTCCCCATAGGTCCCTCTTTCTCTTGAATGGGACAGCAGAACTACTTGGCAGAGCATCAGAAAACCTACCGTAATGATTTAGGGTAATTGGTGAAGTCGGCTATGATTTTAGTGGGTTCTCACAAAATTTAAGGTCGAATTCACATGACATTCACCCATTTAAAGGGTTCAGTGGCATTTAGTACATTTGTAATGTGCATTCTAATGGGAAAGATTGAAGACAGAAGGAAAAGGGGGTAGCAGAGGATGAGATGGTTAGACAGCATCACCTACTCAATGAACATGAGTTTGAGCAAACTCCAGGAGATAGTTAGTGGAGGACAGAGGAGCCTGGTGTGCTGTAGTCCATGGGGTCATAAAGAGTCAGGCACAACTTAGGGACTGAACAACAGTAACAAATGTACAGCCATTGCTTCTATCTAGTTACAGAATATTTGTATCACCCCCCCCCCCAAAAAAATCCCTCTGTCCATTAGGTGTCATTCTCTATTACTTACTACCTCTGGCCCCTGGCAGTGAATATCCTACTTGCAGTCCCTGGATTTTCCTATTTCTGGATATTTCATATGCATGAAATCTCATAATATTTGTCCTTTTGTGTCTGGCTTACTTCACTTAGCATTAACATCTTCAGTTCACGATCCATCCATGCTGTACCAGGTGTCAGAATTTCCTTCTTTTTTTTTTCCTTTTGGCCACCGTGGGGCTTGTGGAATCTTTGTTTCCTGACCAGGGATTGAACTCTGGCTCTTGGCAGTCAGAGTGCCAAGTCCTTCTTGGGACCTTCTGGCTGCTGTGATGTGTGCTGTTAGGAACATCGTCATCCATGGGCTCTTTTTGAATCCCTGTTCCAACTCTCCAGGGTCTATACCTTGGAGTGGAATCACTGGGTCACATGGGAACTCCACGTTTACCTTTTTGAGGAACTGACTGCCTGACTATTCTCCATAGTGGCTGTGTGTTTTCAAACTTATCTTTCCCACATGTGGTGGTTTCGTGCTGTGACGAGGAGACTTACTGTATGGCACTGACTGCCTTCATTGGGGGAGGGTTCTATCTTTGGGCGGCATGAACTGTGTTTTGTACAGCTTTTCAAAGCATAGTTTCTTGCATCTTCTAAAAACTGGGCTGTTAAAGAATACGCTGAATTCAGAACAGGGCCACTGAATTTTAGGTTCCACTGTTGAAGCCTTCAAGCAGAACCCCGTCCCTCTTCCTCCTCTGCAGAGACCTCTGAAACCATCTTGCAGTGCCAGTTTGATTGCTCTCAGATCTTTAAAGGGGCCAAAGCTGGAGACTCACAGTGCTGCTGCCTTGATGATTCGTGTAGAGAAACCTCCTGGATTCTGAGATGCTGCAGCTCGTACTGGAGGGAGAAGGAATTGGAAGCCCCAATGAGTGACTCTTTGGCACAGAAGCAGCCTCTGCCGGGAGGCCTGTTCTTGCCCCAGGTCCCAGACTATTGACGTGGGGAAGTAGCCACCCCCTCATCCTTCTAGTTCGTGGCTTCATAGTGATGCTTGGGCTCCTGACCAGACTCCACGGAGTGGCTGACTGGAAATGAAAGGTGCTGAGACTCGTATCTCCCAACATGGGCCTGATGCAAGCATGACTGAAATTAGGAAACGTCAGGATGTCACTGGAGCTCTGGAAGTGTCCTAGAGCTCACTCTGGGGGAGCCTGATTGCACTTAAAGGGAAGAATACCTTTTCAGCTACAGCCTTCACCTGGTTTTGTGGTCTGTCTGTCTTTAATCTGAAATCCTTGGGGGTTGAGTACTCCCATCTGATTGTCCATGGTCTGATCAGTGCAAGTGCCAGATGTCAGAGATCGCACCCCTGGAATTCACAGGAGCCTTGGATCCAAAGAGTGCTGGTACGGCATCCCAAGGCTGCCTCCCGCATGATTACTGGAGATTCCTTTCATTAGGAAAATACAGTCAGTTCTCACCATCAGACCCCTTGGGATACAGTGATTTGGACTGAAGTCAAGATTCCTGCAACTCTTTTTCCTTTGCTAGATCAAAGCAAGGATTTGATCTAATGTTTTTTGTTTCACGAGCATAATTAGCAAATGATTTTATTTACACAAGAGCCTTCTCTCAGTCTTTATAGATGTTTAAGAGTTGTGTAGCTCTTCTGCTTCAATGTGATATGTCATTTCCTCCCCAAATCATGTGTTTTGCTAATCACACATTGAAAAACAGAAGTTGTTATGGGAAAAACTGGATCGGGGTAGACCATGAGAAACCTGTGTGATTTGGTAATCAGAGCTCACAAAACCAGTAACCATTGTGGTTAAAGAAGCACCAGGGCTCACTGAAGGCTCTGTTGGCATTTGCAAGTGGCATCAACATCAGCTGACTGGTTTTTGCCATGATCCTCAGATTGGTGCTTCCTTCCCTGAATTGCACAGGTTAGTTTTTCTCTTGATATTAAAAGCTGGGTCCTGGGCAAGGCTGTCTTTGGCAGTGATTTTTTTTTTAAACATGGGGAAACATGTCAACAATTTCTTTCACACTCATAGCTGTACTATATAGAGCATAATGCTATTGAAAACGTTGCAGTGCTTTGAGCCACTAAAAGAAGGCACTTCTGCAAGGTTTCCAGCCTTTTCTCTTAGTATATCCACGTGAAGTGAAGGCATCCTCTTTAATTGTGAGACAGCTTGGGTGAAATAGCTTTGAAATCTTGGTGTCAGGCAGCACAGTTTCCAGTCATGTTGCCGTCACCTCTGCCTCTACAGACATGCTGCCCCTGTGCCCCGAGCAGGCACACCATCACCCTCCTGAGGCCTGAAGGCTGACTCTGCTCTGAGCATCCATTTGGGGCAGTTAGAGCCTTCAAGGCCTTCAGCATCACCTCCCCGGCTGCCTTCAGTGAGCCAGTCCAGGCTGGCATGCCGCTCCTGGGTGGCCCATGTCTTCAGTCACCAGCCCTTTTTCTGCACAAGCTGCAACCCATTCTGAAGAGTCCATGCCTGCCGCTACGTGGGATGCCCCTCTATTTCCAGGCCTTTCCTCGTGGCCTCAGGAGGTGCTGCTATCACCGCTTATCCCTGTCCCTGCTTTTCCCTGTCCCCGGCTCTTCTACTGGTCGGCCCTGGGGCACCTGCCAGAGTCCTCGCCAAACAGGACTCCCTCCCTCCCTTCCCGGCCTCTTTAGCCTGTGTATTCCTCAGTCTTTGGCCAGTTTGTGAGTATTAGTCAACCTTTGTAAGCACTGTCTTCTATAGCATCTTCTGGAAGTCGTTCAGTCCAGCAATTTTGGTAGTTTCAGCCAGAGGAGTCTTTGCAGGTCTCTCTGCCTCACTGCGGGGAGCCGATCCGTGTACCTGCACCCCCAGCATGACCGTCCTCTGTGGCCACATACTCTCCGTCGCTGTAGGCGTCACTCTCGGCTTTCCTGGGCCCTCAGTGGCTGCTCCGGCACCCTCTCCTGCCAACCCTAGGGCCCAGGCACCCATAGTCGGCATGTCCTGGCTGCCTCCTTGAAGCTGATGGGTAGAGGGTGTCATCTTCCCTTGGCACACGGTTCCTGAGCAAGGAACGACAGGAAAGAGGATGTGTGTGCTCTCTGGGGCGCAGTGGGAGCACAAAAGGCCTCTCAGAAGTCGAGAGCCAGGGTGACACATGGGGCTTACCCCGACTCATTCATTCCTCCAGGGTGGCAGGAGAGAGCTGTTGCTGGGGTCACCCAGGCCCACCTGGTCTGCCCTGCCCAGAGCACTCATCATCAGCCCTGAGGACCCGCTGTGTCTGGCCTTCCTCTGTGCCTGGGACAGAGGACAGGGTCACCCTTGGCTGCCTCCCCTCATCCGCTCCCCTAAACGGGGAGTGCTTGAAGCCTAGAAAGTGAGTCTGGTTCTACCCTGGTATCCCCACCCAGAACTGAGGCTGGCTTTGGACAAGGGCCATCAACAAGCACATATCATCTCAGATATGACCTTAGACAGGTGACCTTGTCTGCTTATCTCTGCTTTTCTTCTGACCTGTAACATTGAAGAGTTGATCAGGTGGATACCGACAAGTCTCAAATGGATGAACTTAAGAACTAGGTACTCAGTTCTCACGGTCCTCTCTGGAGCAGTGTGTGTGTGCACGTGCGTATGCACACAGAGATACAGTCTGATGAAAGAGGGGATGAAGAGAGGGCTATTTGGTTTCTTTGAAACTGTGTTTTAACAAACCCTGTAACTCTTCTGCTGGGGGCCCTTGAGTATTTGCCTGGCCTCCCTCCTTCAGGTTACCCTGCCACCGAGCAGGCAACTGAGCCAGGGGTAACTCACTTGGATTACCTGTTTGGCACCCTTTTTGCCTCCACTTCACACCCAGCAGAATGGCTTCTAGGCTTCTTTGTGGGCTTTTATTTGTTTTCAGTAGCAGTCAGAAAATCAAAGTACCAAACCAGCTCTGTGCCCGTCAGTCTACAGAATTGAAAATCACCATATTTTCATAGTGGCTTCAAGTAATTTCAATTTAAAAGAGCCAGGATGTCATAAATAGTTAAAGGCTGTCTTATTCCCATCTTTGGTGCTATTAAAAACTCATTTATCAATCATTTAGGTGAAGGGCAGGTTTTATGTTATGTCTTTGTGATTATAATAAAAATTTTTCAAAGCCCACACCATTTAGGCCAAGTTGCAGCCTGGACACAGGGGTCTCCCCACTTGGTAGCCAAAGAATTCTCTCCTCTCCTTCTTGAGCTTCTTTTTAGTTGTTCCTTTGTGTTGAGGTGGAGACTGCTTACAATGCAGTGTTAGCTGCTCCTACAGTGCCTCCTCGCAGGGCTGGCTGTTGCTCCACCCTACTGCTGGCCCAGGTTTCCCTGTCCTCAGTTGGTGGCACTTGTCCCCACACTGGCCAGCTGTGTTGCTCTACCTCCTGGTCACATCCCGAGTCCCCACTACCTACACCTGGGACTGTGCCTCAAGAGCCCCTGGAGTGGTCTCCCTGCCCTGGGCATCACCTCCTGAGGAATTGCCATCCCCTGCCCTAGATCATCAAGGTGATGCTCCTGCAGGGCTGCTGTGGCGTGGAGTCCAGCAGGCCTCAGAGTCCCGCAGGCCACTCTCCACACAGCAGCTGAAGGAATCCCATCACACCCAGAATCAAACCCGACACAGCTCCATAACCCCACCTTGAGGCCTCCCTGCTGCCCAAAACCTTCTTCCCCATAGGACCCTTGAGACCCTCCCTCACTTTGTGTCTTTCCCTTCTTTCCCCCTAACATCGCCAAGCGGGTTCTTTTCTTCTCTGAAATCTAAGCAGTTCATACTTTTGGACCTTTACTTTCCCCAGCACAGGCTGCCCTAGGACCTGAGCCAGCCTGCTTCCCCTCCATGGATGCTGGGCGTATTCTAGTCTCTTCCCTTCTGTCTTGATTTTCTTTTTGGTTATGTCAGCTTTTACATGATTCAGAAAATGAAATTCTGGTCCACACACATGGTGAGTTCTGGCCCTGTGCCATTCCTCACCTCAGTCCTGCTTACCCCATGCTGGACTAATTCTGTGCATTTCTGCCCTCTGCTTCCTAAAGTCTCTGTTTCTCCCCTGGAGGATGGCCTACCGTGGATGCCTTCCTGGGGGTCTACCCTGGGGTTCAGGCTACCTGGCTCTCCGTGGTGCACACATGTCAGTGTTGGCCCAGTAAGTCTTGGGCGGTGGCTGTCTGGCTTGGCCACAGTCTTGGGCCAGTAAAAAGAATGCTATCACCAATAGCATTGTGCTCAAATGCAGAATGTTGTTTTGTGTTTCTGTGGGTATGTCTTCTTATTAGATTTCTAGAACGGCTGGCCCTAGACGGCATCGACACCCTTGTTGGTACCTAAGGGGCATTCCTGAGGCATGTGGTTCATGCCGAAGCTCACCATAGTTACAGTATCCACAAATGCGCGTGAGGGCTCTGAAGAAGCCAGACTTGGCCATCAGGGCCACGTTTTCCTGTGGCCCGGGACTGTCTGGGTTCCTGACACAGAGCTAAGCCTGGGCTTAGCTGGAGACAGCCAGGATAGGTAGGAGGGCTGGGTGTGCCCTTTCCATGCCCCATCTCCCCGGGCCCGACCTGTCAGTTCCTGGTGCAAACTCACTTTGGGGGACTGAGCCATGTCATTTGAGTCTTGTGGCCAAGGCAGGCCATGGTGCCTTGGTGGCGGTATCCAGGGTGTGGCCAGCAAGGGAAATCACTTGGGGTGGGCTGTTGTGAGCCTCACAGGCCCCAGGGGGCTCTGGGGCTGAGATCTGGAATACAGATGAGTCTGGCTCTTTTCTAGGATGAGTTTCTAAGAGAGGCCTTTGCAGGTGACTGGCTCTGAGCCCACAGTTCTGGTTTCTGGGCCTCCCTGGCCCAGGTGATGCTCTCACCCTGTTGGCGCAGCCATGAGAGCAGCATGGCCAGACTCTAATCCCGGAGTCTGGAGCCTCACAGTAACCATTGTCCAAGGAGATAGGAGGGGCCCTACCGGGTGGGACCCACACATAGGGGGAGGAACTGGTCTGTCAGCATGGAGGAATGGGGAGGCGCCTGCCCTGGAATCAGGCCCATCCCAGTGCCAAAGCCCCACGTTGTCAGGAGAGTCTGGTGAGAAAGACTCCCCCAGCAGGGAACTGCTCCTTTCTCACATGAGAACCCTGGGCAGTAGTGTCTGGTTGCCCCATCCCAGTTTAGACAATGCCTTTGTAACTCTTCTCTGTCTAGGGTGTTGGTACCCATTGTCAAGATAGGAAGAGACTGAAGCACAGGGTGTTGAAGTCACTTGTGCAGATCCATGTTTGGAAATGGCAAAAAAAAAAAAAAAAATCACAATTTGGGCTCCGTGTGGCTTACTCCAGATCTGCAAGTTTTTCCTCAGCACTGCACTCGGCACCACCGCCCCAGGGGCAATGTTGGGCTCTTCCCATCACCAAGGTGTACTGTGGTTTTCATTGAACACCCGTTTGAGAAAACCCCAAACACAAAAGCTTAAAGTAACACTCATGCTTAAAAACACAAAAACTTAAAGTAACACTCCCTGGAGAAGAGGAGCCCCCTCCATTTTGGTGAATAGGTCCCTCTCCAGCAGGTGAGAGAGCCTCTTGTCATCCGTCCAACCTAGAGGCCCTAGCTCGTAACACTGAGAAGACATCTTGGCAAGCCTGCTAGGGATGGGCCTCGGGGTGACCACAGTGTCGGTAGGATGCTGCGGGCCATCACTGTCAGCAGCCCCAGGCTCTCAAGTCATCTGTGAAGGGGAAGGGCATTTCAATCTGGGGGACACTAGCAGGACAGTCCCTCTCCTAGGGCCTTGCCCATGGGCACCAGCACTCCAGACCTGCTGGTGCCCACTTTTTTCTGCACACCAGTTTGTTCCCTGTGATACTGACATCCTTGTTTAACACTCAGGGAAGAAAAGTCTGAAGAGCAGGATCTCCAGGGCCTGAAGGACAAACCTTTGAAGTTCAAAAAGGTGAAGAAGGATAAGAAAGAAGACAAAGAGGGCAAGCATGAGCCCCTGCAGCCAGCAGCCCACCACTCTGCCGAGCCAGCAGAGGCCGGCAAAGCAGAGACCTCAGAAGGGTCAGGCTCGGCCCCAGCCGTGCCAGAAGCTTCTGCGTCCCCCAAGCAGCGGCGCTCCATCATTCGTGATCGGGGCCCCATTACGATGACCCCACTCTGCCCGAAGGTTGGACCCGAAAGCTTAAGCAAAGGAAATCTGGCCGCTCCGCTGGGAAGTATGATGTGTACTTGATCAAGTAAGTGAGGGTAATTCCTGTCTCTCCAGAGCAGGGAAGGCTACTGGTGGGGGCCGGGGGGAGTCAGGGACCACCACTAAGAAACTGATGGGGACCCCTTGGAGTGTTAGCTCCTTGCGGCTCATGGATCAAGAAAGTGTGTATGTGTGACCCCACTTCCGGTCAGTCTTCAGTAGTGACCACTGCTGGTGGGTTAGATCAGGTATGCTTGGAATGACCACCTGGGGAGGTCACTGCCCTGAGGGAGATGTCCATCAAAGCCTTGTCTGGAGGAAGAATAGCACTGGGGACGCAGGAGTTCTGCCATGCATACTCTGCTGATGATTTCCCAGCAGAGAGGCTGTCCTCAGAACCTGGGAACCTCTTCCTTGTTGGAGAGTCCTTCTGTGCCAATACTTCATGAGCCCTGAGAAATACGAATTCATAGGGTTCAGTCTTGTGTGAGGTGTGCTGGGAAAGGGGGGCTGTCTGATAACAGTCTAGAGAGAGCCCCAGATGGGCTCGGAGTGCCTTTCCCACTGTCCCTCTGGCCTTTGTCCAGCTGTGGGCTGGTGGTTGGGTGTTACCTGTTGAAACAGAGTCACTTCCTAGCCAGATATTTAGAGGACGAGTGTGACTACGTTCATTTCACTTGTCCCCCTTAGATGACTCCAGACAGATCAGCCATTTTGAAAATTCACTCGTAGAGAGTCTCATTGAATTCCAGTAACTCAGATAAAGGTGAGCAAAGCATCATCCTAGTGGCGAATGAGGAAACTGATTCCTGGAGAGTTCAGTCTGGCAGGTAGACAGGGTCCCCGGGCCAGACCCCTTTTGGGGGCTGAGGAGTGCAACTCCCAGGGGCATCCAGGTAGCAGCAGGCCATGTGGGCACATATGACCGTCAGGCGACCCAATTGCTTCCTGTATAAGTGGGACCACAGCTCCCAGTTTTAGCTCATCTCAGCTTCTCTTAAATGTCCCTCTTGGTGAGCTGTATCATCGGGCATGTCAGTTGCAGAACACCTCCTGTCAGAGGGTTCACCATCCACCTTCTCCTGTGCCCCATCTCCAGCATTGCTCTGGAACCTTCTAACCATTCTTTGTGTGTCTCCGCTTGTTCCCACAGTCCCCAGGGAAAAGCCTTTCGCTCTAAAGTGGAGTTGATTGCGTACTTCGAAAAGGTAGGCGACACCTCCCTGGACCCTAATGATTTTGACTTCACGGTAACCGGGAGAGGGAGCCCCTCCCGGCGAGAACAGAAACCACCTAAGAAGCCCAAATCTCCCAAAGCTCCAGGAACTGGCAGAGGTCGGGGACGCCCCAAAGGGAGTGGTACCACGAGACCCAAGGCAGCCGCGTCAGAGGGTGTGCAGGTGAAAAGGGTTCTGGAGAAAAGTCCTGGAAAGCTGCTCGTCAAGATGCCTTTCCAAGCTGCGCCAGGCAGCAAGGCAGAAGGGGGTGGGGCCACCACCTCGGCCCAGGTCATGGTCATCAAGCGCCCTGGCCGGAAGCGAAAAGCGGAGGCCGACCCCCAGGCCATTCCCAAGAAACGAGGCCGAAAGCCAGGCAGTGTGGTTGCTGCCGCTGCCGCCGAGGCCAAAAAGAAAGCCGTGAAGGAGTCGTCTATCCGGTCCGTGCAGGAGACCGTGCTCCCCATCAAGAAGCGCAAGACCCGGGAGACAGTGAGCATTGAGGTGAAGGAGGTGGTGAAGCCCCTGCTGGTGTCCACACTTGGCGAGAAGAGCGGGAAGGGACTGAAGACCTGCAAGAGCCCAGGGCGGAAAAGCAAGGAGAGCAGCCCCAAGGGGCGCAGTGGCAGCGCCTCCTC
>SJYC01096812.1:0-34419 GCA_006408675.1 Madoqua kirkii
AGCCTGCTAAGACTCAGCCCACGCTCGCCACCGCGGCCCCGGCCACAGAAAAGTACAAACACCGAGGGGAGGGAGAGCGCAAAGACATTGTCTCATCCTCCATGCCAAGGCCAAACAGAGAGGAGCCTGTGGACAGCCGGACGCCCGTGACCGAGAGAGTTAGCTGACTTTACGCAGAGCGGATTGCAAAGCAAACCAACAAGAATAAAGGCAGCTGTTGTCTCTTCTCCTTATGGGTAGGGCTCTGACAAAGCTTCCCGATTAACTGAAATAAAAAATATTTTTTTTTCTTTCAGTAAACTTAGAGTTTCGTGGCTTCAGGGTGGGAGTAGTTGGAGCATTGGGGATGTTTTTTTCTTATCGACAAGCACAGTCAGGTTGAAGACCTAACCAGGGCCAGAAGTAGCTTTGCACTTTTCTAAACTAGGCTCCTTCAACAAGGCTTGCTGCAGATACTACTGACCAGACAAGCTGTTGCCCAGGCTTCTTAGGGTGTGCCTGCACCTCCCTCCCACCCAGTCCCCCCTACATGGTCACTAGGGACAGAGAGCACTTGAGAAGACACTCCTGGTTTGGGGGCCATCGCTACCCCAGTCTCAGCTCTCCTCTCCCCCCACACCCTGCCCAGCCTTGAGCTCCACCACCCCACCCTCCAGCCGACATTATGTCCACCCACGTCGGGACCAGGAGGTCTGAGGCAGAAGAGACAGTTGTATCCTTTCAAGACGGTGGAGACGGCCAGTGGCTCCAGCCCGTGTGATCCCACCCATGGGGGTATACAGACGGCTCCCAAACAGCCCCAAACCCAAATCGACCAGGACATTTCACAGGATGGGGACATAGCACCTGTCGGCCCCGGTTCTGGCCCAGCTAGGAGGGAGGCATCCTTTGAGCCCCCCTGGGTGTCAACTGGCCTGCGCCAGAGGCTACATTGGCCCAGGGCTGGCCTCCAGCGGATAGCGCTAGACAGAGGCCACCAAGGCCATGGGCTGAGGCCCCAGCAGGCTGGCCCAGGCTGCAGCTGGCGGAGTGCCACAGGCCAGGTGGAAGGCATCCCTAGCTGCTCAGAGCAGTTGTGGCCGCTAGTTCAAGCCTTAGTAGACAGGGCCAAGAGCCAGGGCCAGGGGGAAGGCAGGGGAAATGTTCTTCCAAAACTTTTCCAATTCTCAACTCCTTTAGGGACAGCTTAGAACTATTTGCACTATTGAGTCTTCATGTTCCCACTTCAAAACAAACCTGCTCTGCGAGCAAGCTAGCGGGCTTGACTTGGCGACCCTTTGTCCCTCAGGCCACTAGACGTGACAGTGTTGACAACTACCTGGATCTGTATATACCTGCGCTTGTTTTCAAGTGGGCTCAGCACATAGGGTTCCCACGAAGCTCCGAAACTCTAAGTGTTTGCTGCAATTTATAAGGACTTCCTGATTGGTTTCTCTCTTCTCCTTTGGTTTCTGTCTCCTTTCATTTCAGCCTTTTTATTTCTCCCCTTCCTCCCTCGTCCTCACTGCTCCCTTCCATTCCAGCAGCCTCAGTGCCCAACCGTACTTCGAGCCAACACTGTTCAGTTCAGGCCCCCAGAACTTACCCCCACCCTTGGCCTTCCCGCCGTCCATCCCAGCCTCCCCTGCCACCCATTTCTGAGCCCTGAGGAAGCCCCAGACTCCGCTGAATCCACCCAGCCCTATTTCCCCAGCCTCTCTGAGGGGCATGGGAGAGGCAAGATCTTTCTCTCCCAGGAGTCCCCTCCTTCAGTCAGACCCTGGATCCCAGGTCTCAGCCTTCCCACTCAACAGCAGTGGGTAGGAGAAGTGGACCCAGATTGGGATTGCAGAGCCAAGGGCAGCACAGAGACCCGCTGTGGCCTGCCAGTGTCACAGAGTGGCCAAGCCCTGACCTTGGCCTGTGCAGGACTCGGCTAGGGTGGGGTAGTCGGGCCGGGCAGCAGGCAAAATGAGTGCAGATACCCCCTGCCACTCCTCTGAGCAGGAGTTCTTCTCTGCTGGGCCCCATGTGGCCTTTGCTTACTGGAGGCTGGTCGGGGTGGTTGGTACTTAAGGCTTTTCCCCATCAGCACCAGGGCTGTGGTGTTGGGGTATCGAGGCTTGGGCTTGTTGTGGGGTGTTCATTTGTCAGTTTCAATTTGAGACCTCGTGCTCTTACCCTCTGTTCAGGAAGTCCTTATCTAGCTGCATATCTTCATCATATTGGTATATCCTTTTCTGTGTTTACAGAGATGTCTCTTATATCTAAATCTGTCCAACTGAGAAGTACCTTATCAAAGTAGCAAACGAGACAGCAGTCTTATGCTTCCAGAAACACCCACAAGCACGTCTCACATGAGCTGCTGCCATGAACTGTCAAGTGCGTGTTGTCTCGTGTATTTCAGTTACTATCCCCCAGCTTTCCTCACTGCAGTGTAACCATGAAGGAGTGAAACATCTTAGAAACCATCTAGCACTTCCTTGCCAGTCCTTTAGTGATCAGGACCCCTAGTTGACAGTTCCAATCAGTAGCTTCAGAAAAAAAGCGAAACCGTGTCTCTCTCTCCCAGAATGGTTAGAAGCAAGGGAATTTGCCCTGTTCTGTTTGTGGAGTTGTAGCTGCCCTTTCTAGCATTTTTGTATCCATTTCTTGATGCTGCAAAAGCAAGTACGTGCTCTTACCCTCTGTTCAGGAAGTCCTTATCTAGCTGCATATCTTCATCATATTGGTATATCCTTTTCTGTGTTTACAGAGATGTCTCTTATATCTAAATCTGTCCAACTGAGAAGTACCTTATCAAAGTAGCAAACGAGACAGCAGTCTTATGCTTCCAGAAACACCCACAAGCACGTCTCACATGAGCTGCTGCCATGAACTGTCAAGTGCGTGTTGTCTCGTGTATTTCAGTTACTATCCCCCAGCTTTCCTCACTGCAGTGTAACCATGAAGGAGTGAAACATCTTAGAAACCATCTAGCACTTCCTTGCCAGTCCTTTAGTGATCAGGACCCCTAGTTGACAGTTCCAATCAGTAGCTTCAGAAAAAAAGCGAAACCGTGTTCTCTCTCCCAGAATGGTTAGAAGCAAGGGAATTTGCCCTGTTCTGTTTGTGGAGTTGTAGCTGCCCTTTCTAGCATTTTTGTATCCATTTCTTGATGCTGCAAAAGCAAGTCCCCCAACCAAACCCACTCTGCTGTCCACCTGCTGGGCTTCACTTCTGAGTCCTCCCCCAGGAAGGGATGGGAGTTGGAAGAGGAGGTGTGTTCATTGGGGTCCCTCTTCCTCCAAGGACAAAAGGCTCCTGGCACTCTCAGAGGACCCCTGTCCACATGAGCCCGCTCTCCAGCCCATTTGTCAGGGAGGTGCCATCTGGATTGCTGGGTCAGGTTTTGAGGCATTAATTACACCAAATCCATAAAACGTGACTCCTGGGACCGGTCTCCAAAGCTGATCTCCCCAGCAGCTTGGCACCATCTGGTCCTGGGCCAAGGAGAGCTGGGCCTGCCATGCCCACCTTTGACAGTTGATTTGGGGGCTAACCGATGGTGGTGGTGGAGAACACTGTATCTCAAGTGGCGTTTCCTTTCTGCCCAGCCTGACCTGCAGGCCCCTTGCTCCCCAGCTCCCGCCCCTAGAGTTTCAAGGCTGCAGGTGGCACCTTAGGGTTTTTTCCCCCTTGCATCCACATTCCCTCTTCCCCAGATACAGGCATTATGAGCGAGTCACCTTTGGGCAGGGGTGCTGAAGGTCCTGTACCGCTTCTGTCCTGGAGACAGGTGGACAGAAGGTTGGAGGGCAGGCCTAGCCTTGGAATTCTCACCAGCTGTGTCCAGCCCAGTTGGGGAGTGTGATGTCGATTCTGTGTGTACTTGAACACCGTGAAGATTCAGGGGGTATCCCTTAGGGACTGTGTCCAGAAGGCAGGAATTGATAAGACAGCTTTCAGATACCCGAGGGGCTAGGTCCGTCACATTGGATCTCCTCGCCCCATGCCTGTCACTTGGCCATCCTAACTCGTGTCGTTGCTGGCGTTAACACCACAGTGAAGTGGGGCCCCTGGGCCACAGCAAGGTTCAGTACACTCCTTTCTGCACCGTAGTCCCTATCGAAAGGCACAGGAGACCCCCAGAAATGCCCTGCTCGCCCCCACTCCCCTCAGCTCCCTGGACGTGGAAGCCGCAGTGGTGGCCTGGGCATGCTGGCCACAGTCAGCACCTGACTTCTCTCCTGAGCCCCCATGTCGGTGCTAGCAGCAGTCTGCTTAGTGGTGACATGCCAGCCTAGAGGCCATGAGCAGTGGCAGTGGGACATGGAACAGCACCAGGTTGTCACCTGCCTCCTTGCCTGTCATTGCCATGACAGCCATCATGAAGGAGGGTACTTAAATAGCCACAAGCATGCTGCCATCTTTGGTGGGAGAGCAGTTTCCTTAGCTGACAGGACCTCTGGATTTGAAGTAACTTCTAATAAGCAGCGTGAGCCCAGGAGGGTACAGGGTTTAAAGGGAAGCCGCCAGGTATGGTAGCCTGGATCTCATGGAGCCTGGCAGTTGAGCTCTGTGGCCCCTCTCCAGAGTGTTCCTACCAGGCCCGACAAGGCCAGGGGAGGTCAAAGGCATCAGCCCTAGCTTGGCGCAGCCATCTCTAGCAGGGTCATGGCCCCAAATTGTTTTTCTGATGTGAGTTGCCCGTGTGGGTGGCCCAGACCATCCAGACCGCGGGGAAGTGAGTTCTCTCTAGAGCCCTGTGGGCATCAGCCTACTGACCCCCTGAGTACTGGCCAGTGCCTGGGGAGGGCTAAGGGCACAAGCATTTTGCCAGGCTCATAGTGGATTCCCTACTCTCGAGCCCGACAGCCCTGCCACGTTGTGTTCGGCTCTCAGTTGCTCTCTGCAAGGGCCCCATCTCAGCGCTCTGCTCTATTGGAGGAGTTTGTTGAGTCTGTTTTTGCTTCTTTCTCTTTTTGAAACTATCCATCTTTAGAAAACATAGCTGAATTGTTAGAGCTCGCTAGGATACTGCCTCACCCAGGGTCTAAAGTTCCATGTTCAAGGGGGAAAAAAGGGAACACTGAAACCCCTTGTCAGCATTGCAGAAGGAAGACCAGGAAACCTTGAGCAGGAAACTACATCCTGATGTTTCTGGGTGAATAAGAGCAAGCTTTTGCCAAAAAGAGGCTTATCTAAGAGGACTTGGATCCTGGCCTGCGGTGTGGCCAGCGTTGCAGGTGAAGGGGAGTCCAGCCTGAAACTGCTGGGTCTGCGCCTCGGGGCCCTTGGATCACTGGAGAGTCTATCTGTCTGTCTCTTCCTCTGTCTCTTGGGTCACGGTCCCTGCAGGGAGACCTGCCTGTTGTGAAGCTACAGGACCCCAGCTCCGGGTGGGAAAGGGGGCGCTTAGCAGGGAATTGTGAAGGCACGCAACCTCCTTGCCACCTGACTTCACCTGTTCCTTCCTCCTCTGTCATCTCCAGTGAGCCTACCCCAAATGCTGAGGTGTCAGGAAGAATTAGTTTGAATTAGGGCCCAGGCCACTAAACAGGAGAAGGTGATGTCTCCTCCACAGCAGCATCTGCCTCTGGTGTGGCCCGCCCCCGAGGACAGTCCCTGGCTCTGCGCTCCTTGGGGCCTGGGGCCAAGGGAGGGTAGAGGAGAGGACCCTCATGGAAGGGGCTTCAGCTGGAGGTTTCCAAACACTGGGGAAACTTGCCTTGGCTCTGCCGGCCGCCCCCTCGGTCACCTGTCTCCTCGAGTCCTGCTCAGCGGTGAGGGGAAAAGGCCACGCGGTTTGGCTCCTGCCCACTGGTAGTCCCTCTCCCCACAGTGTCTGTGTGTCAAGTGACAAAGCTATTCTTCCTGGTGACCCTGATTATATCCAGTATCTTCTAGACTATACGAATAGACCTGCTTGGTCTTTTCTCTCCTGGGCTTTTGTTTTGCTCTTTAGTTTTGCTTTTCCCTCTCCTGTCCCTTTTATTTAAATACACTGACTAGACACACAAAGCAGTTGAAATTATATATATATATATCTGTATATTGCACAGTTATAAACTCATTTTGCTTGTGGCTACACACACACACACACACACACACACACACACACACAAAGACCTGTTAAAATTATACCTGTTGCTTAATTACAATATTTCTGATAACCATAGCATAGGACAAGGGAAAATTTTTAAAAACCAAAAAAAAAAAAAAAAAAGAAAAACACAAACGAAGAAAACAACAACAAAAAAAAAAAAAAGAAAAATCCATCTGCTGGTCACTCGTGTCCAAGCAGAGCCATGGTCTTTCCTCGCTTCTTTCAAGGGCTTCCCAGTGCCGAGCGAAGGAGGCAGCTCCTGGGTTTCGCACTGTTTTTCCCAAACTTGTGAGTGGGGCCCCAGGGCACTGGTATAGGCAGGACAGTTAGTTTCAGTGGGTGGATTCAAGCATGCTCTCTGGCTCTGGCGAAGCCCAGAATGTAGTCGGCACTGCCTGGTCCCCTTTGATCTCTGGGTGGGGCAGCTGGCATTCATGGGGGTGACCTGCCCCTTGCCGACACCCTCCAGTGACCCAGTCAGAGTGATGGTGTGCATACAGGCAGCAAGCCTCTCCACTGGTAGGGCCTGTCTCTGCCAAGTCCGGGGGCTGCATGGGAGACAGAAGGCTGTGTCTCAATTCAGAAAGTGTGAGCTGTACCAGGTAGAACATCAGGGACCCCAGAACCACACATGTGGTCCAGCGAGTCCCCTCAAGGAGGTAGCGAAGACTCCAGAAACGTTCCTTCCTCTCCCCTCCACCATCCTATGAGTAATTGCATTTGCTTTTGTAATTCTTACTGAGCAATATCTGCTAGAGAGTTTAGCCGTAAGTTCTTTTTGATCATTTTTTAAGTAAGTAAAAACACCAAAAAAAAGAATAATATCCAGAAACTTGTTCTTCCAAAGCAGAGAGCATTATAATCACCAGGGCCAAAAGCTTCCCTCCCCGCATCATTACTTCTGAGGCCTACGTCCAAAAGAAACCCTTTGAGGCCCTTCAGGTAGCCAGGCACCCCTCAGGCCCCTGGGAGGACCTGGGCCTGGGGGCTGGGCCCCACCTTCAGTTCAGTATTAGTGGTGGGTCCCTGCCTCTTCTCCTACCCAGTCTGGGCCAGGGGGGCAGAGGAAGCTGCTACAACCACTGCTGTCCAGCCTCTTGCAGATGGGTGTTGGTATGTGTCCAGTTCTGCCGAGATCTGAAGGCAGCACCGAGTTAGCCTCAGCTGGTGACCTCTTGCCCAGCCTGCCCCAGGCAGCAGGGCCCACCCAGTGTACTGTTCCTGGGTTGTTGGACGGTAGCATGGCAAAGGCTTGCAGAACTCAAAACCTGCTCCTTCCCTTGCTCCCAAGCCCTCCTTTTCCCTTTGAGTTGTCACTGCTTCAATCAATAACAGCCGCTCCAGAGTCAGTAGTTGATGAATATATGACCAAATATCACCAGGACTGTTACTCGGTGTGCCGAGCCCTCTCCTAGCACAGGGCTCCTGTACCCGGACACTGTACCGTGTGCTGTGTTTGCGCTCCTCCCCTCCTCCGCCCTCCCCTCGTATCTCTGGGGTTGTTTCTGTTTGGGTTTGGTTTGGTTTTGAGTTCTCCTTTTGTGTTCCAAACATGAGCTTCTCTCTACTGGTCCTCTTAACTGTGGTGTTGAGGCTTCTATTTGTGTAATTTTCGGTGGGTGAAGGGAATTTTGCGAAGTAAATCTCTTCTGTGTTTGAACTGAAGTCTGTATTGTAACCATGTTTAAAGTAATTGTTCCAGAGACAAATGCTTCTAGACACCTTTTCTTTACCAACAAAAGAATTCAGAGGGAGGGGATGGTAACCAGAAGGAGAGGGGCTGTCCTCTTGCCCCAGGAGGGGAAGAGCCAAAGACAGGACCCCCTGCCCAGATCAGCCAGAAGCCACCCAAAGAAGTGACACCTAGAGCTGACAAAGTGAATAGCTGATGTGCTGCCATTTGTGAAGTCAGAGCAAAACCAGGTTTTGGTCCATTCCCAGATTAGTAGCATCAGGATTATTTTTTTAAAGACAGACAAGGTTGACGTTCCTGCAAGGGGAGCCAGGAGGGGTGTGAGCGGAGCCAACCACACCTCGGTGGGAGAAGGTCAGGGTGGGCCTGCGGGGCAAGGCTCGGCCAGAGGGTGGGCGTCTCCCTGGAGACCTCCACTGTGGCCACAGGTCAGGCGTGTGTGGACAGGGCATTATGATTCGGGAGGACATTACTGTTCGGGGTACCATCATCAAATCCACCCCACCCCACAGTGCAGGACACTAACGTAACCTCTGGATTCCCCACTTTCCTGGACAAAGAGATGATGATGGGGTGGGGGGTTGCACGCCTTTGGCTGTCATCTGATCCCCAGCAAAATTTGGATGTGAGAAACCACCCCTCCTTCTCGTTTCATGGCAAAATCCGATCCTCTTGAGTAGCTGTTACCTCCCAGACACTATTGAGGACTGACGAAACAGGGTGGCCATGTGCTCCCTTAGCGCCTGGGGTCACCCCCTCTTCGAGGACAGTGCTGACCATTTGGGTATGGGGCTTAGGAGCAAGAAGAACCAAGCAGGGTCACCGCCCCCTCCTGAGTCACAGGGACCCTGGTCACCCTGTGCAGAGGGAGCAGGCTCCAGCCCAGGAGGAAAAGGGCTGGAAAAGTACATGTGGGGTGAGAGGAGTCACCCAGGACAGACTTGGCTGGAGATGATCTCCAAAAGCCCTCTGTTGCATTCACCTTCAGTTTTTGTGTTTTGGGACAATTACTTTAGAAAACTTAAGTAGATCGTTTTAAAAACAAAAAAAAAAATATTGATTGCTTTTTTGTAGTGTTCAAAAAAGGTTCTTTGTGTATAGCCAAATGACTGAAAGCACTGATATATTTAAAAACAAAAGGCAATTTATTAAGGAAATTTGTACCATTTCAGTAAACCTGTCTGAATGTACCTGTATACGTTTCAAAAACACCCCCCACTGAATCCCTGTAACCTATTTATTATATAAAGAGTTTGCCTTATAAATTTACATAAAAATGTCCGTTTGTGTCTTTTGTTGTAAAACCAAGTGATTTTTTCATAAGGTTCTTTTACTATTTGAAAAGATGGGCAGCACGCAGTTTTATTTTATTTTTGTAAGTTTTTTAATACGTGTGAAAGCCAAGAATACTCAGCATGCCTTTCTAAGTGACGCGTTCGCACCTTTTGTTGGGAAGTACTGTATCCTGTGCTGTTAGCATTCTCGATAAATCTCTCTGTGAAAGTGACTCCAGGTCTGGGCTTTCATTATCAAGACAGCTCCCAGGACAGCAAGGTGGGGCACTTCCTGGGAACACACAGAAGCCAGCCACTTTCTGGGCGCCCTGGGGAGGACAGGGCACTGGCCGGCACCCCGCACCGGCCTGCCTTGCTGTCCGCCTGCCCAGAGGGGAGCTCTGAGGGCCTTCTGCAGGGCAGCATCCTGGCTGTCCCCGATGGGCTGCGGGGCTTTTGGAAACCCCCCAGCTCTGACTCCTCCGGTGCCTCCTGCCTGAGACCCTTCCAAGGTCTCTGCTGACCTGCTCCTGGCTCAGAGGACGCGCTGCCTCCCCCCACCGGCTTCTGATGAGGTGGAGCGCTCTCAGGAGCTCGTGGTTCCCCTACAGCCATCCTTCATCAGGCTGCCGATGGCTTGGAGGTGAAAAGAACTGCTCAGAGTTCAGCATCACAGGTACATGTATGTGAACACAGCTACTTGGAGGTGCACTCAAGCATCCTGGCCTTAAATGGTAAAACAGAGGGTTGACATTCATGGCGTGTGTGTATCCTGAGCATCCCTGAGGTGCCAGGGCTGTCCCGGGAGCTGCAGTCCAGCAGAATTGGAAGTGGGACCAAGTCCCAGTTCACTTTGTGTGTGTGTGCCCACTAGTTCCCTCCATAGCTTGGGAGTCTCGGTAAGAGCTGTCCCTATGGGAAGCCACTGGGGCTCAGGGTGTGGCTGGCCTCCTCTTGCGGAGTGGCTGCAGCTTCTGGGAAGTGGCTGCCATGGAGGTGCGTCTCAGGCCGACCTGGTTTCTGCAAACCACTCTTGAAGTCTCTCGATGGACAGCCTGCGGCTGGGGAGGGTGGCAGCCCTCAGGGGTCAGGATCAAGTGGACAAGGGGGTGGCTAGCGAAGACCTGCCTTTCAAGCTGGCATCCAGCTGGGAAAAACAGAAGAGGAAGGCGCCCTGGCTGCTTGGCGGGAGGTGGGGAGGGGTGTCGGGGAAGCAAATGAGTGCTGAGGCTAAAGAAGGACACGCCAGGGGACTCCAGGCCAGCTTCCAGCTACCTGAGTATCTGCTGGACGGAGCTGCAAGTGCAAACCCATGGGGGTGGGAGCCCTGGCACGTTCTTGGAACCCCAAAGAGTTGTGGCTGGGTTAAGGCCACCGCCGAGTGCCAAGAGCGAGACAGGTGGGCAGGAAAGGCCACATGGTTACAACGTCAGAAGCCGTGCTGAAAAGCTGTGATCCCTCAGAGGGCTTCAGGAACCCAGGGAAGGTCTTAAGTAGGAAAATTGGTGTGGAGTGCTTTGTGCCTAAGGAAGACCCCTGAGCCTAGAGGAGGCAGGAAAGCATGTTCGTTTAGGTTCATCTAGGTCAGAGCCCCATGGGGAAGAGAGGAACTCCAGAGACGTTCAGAAAGGTAACAGTTTCCTGGTGGCTGCTACTGCTACTGTGAATGATGGAGGCATGCCGGAGGCCTGTGGGGAGACGCCAGACAGGCCAAGTATGGCGCTCCATGAGCTTCAGAGAAAAGGGTGGGAGCTGCCAGAGCCCGCCATCCTCAAGTGTGACAAGAGGGAGGAGGGCAGCCGGAGTGAAGGTCTGTCTCTAAGAGACGTAGTAAACACGTTTTCTGTGGTAGCAGAAGGAGCCAGCGAAGAAGAAAAGAGGGCAGATGCTGCAAAGACCTAACCACCGCTGGAGAAGGTTCCCGGAGGGCCAAGGAAAGATGGGATCCAGGGCCCAGGAGGTGGGTGGACATTCTGCGAGCTTCCAGATCGTTCTTCTTGCCCCCAGCCTCACAACCCAGCTGCAGACAGTCAGCCGGGAGCCCTGGTGTGACCCACATCTGACCCTGTCCCGCCTGGATGGCTTGACCCCTCTCCACCGCTTTCCCCACGAAACAGAAACCTAAAAAAAGGACCAACCAGCGGCTCTCCGAAGCCCCGCTTCTTGCCCTTTCTGGAAGGCCTTCGCTGTGTCCATCGTCCCTGGGGCCGAGAAGCGCTCTCCTGCAGCCCTAGGAGCTCTCCTCCTCCGGGAAGCTCACCCGTCCGCCTCGCCGGGCCCCGGGGCGAGGCCTCTGGGAGGCGTGACCGCGCGCGGCGCCCCCGTGTGGCCGGGGCTGGCGGCGGTCGCGGCGGCCCCGGGTGCCGCCCCTTCCGGCCCGCCGGGCGTCGCACGAGGCCGCCTTAAAGGGGAAGTGAGTCAGTGTTTGCGGACCCGGCCGGCCGAGGCCCGCGCCCGCCGCGGCCCGGAGAGGCCCCGGCCCGGCGGCGGCGGCGGCGGCAGTGGCCATGGCCGGGGGGCCGGGCCCGGGAGACCCCGCGGTCCCCGGCGCCCAGCACTTCTTGACGAGGTGCCGCCCTGGGTCATGTGCCGCTTCTACAAAGTGATGGACGCCCTGGAGCCCGCCGACTGGTGCCAGTTCGGTGGGTGGCCGCAGGCCGGCAGGGGCGGGCCGGGGCGGGCCGGGGCGGGCCGGGGAGCCGCGCGGGGCCCAGACGCCGCGGCCTGACGCCCCTTGCCCCGCAGCCGCCCTGATCGTCCGCGACCAGACCGAGCTGCGGCTGTGCGAGCGCTCCGGGCAGCGCACAGCCAGCGTCCTGTGGCCGTGGATCAACCGCAACGCCCGCGTGGCCGATCTCGTGCGCATCCTCACGCACCTGCAGCTGCTGCGGGCGCGGGACATCATTACTGCTTGTGAGCGCGGCCCCGGAGACTCCCGGAACCCCCAGGACCCTGGGACAGGAGCCGCCAAGGGCTTATCTCGGAGCTCCTCCCTCCAGCCTGGGCCTAACGTCCTTTCCTCCCCGGCCCCCCAGGGCACACTCCACGGGCAGCGCACAGCCAGCGTCCTGTGGCCGTGGATCAACCGCAACGCCCGCGTGGCCGATCTCGTGCGCATCCTCACGCACCTGCAGCTGCTGCGGGCGCGGGACATCATTACTGCTTGTGAGCGCGGCCCCGGAGACTCCCGGAACCCCCAGGACCCTGGGACAGGAGCCGCCAAGGGCTTATCTCGGAGCTCCTCCCTCCAGCCTGGGCCTAACGTCCTTTCCTCCCCGGCCCCCCAGGGCACCCTCCCGCCCCGCTTCTGCCCACCAGCACCACCTCCCCAACACCCAGCAGCATCTCCACACCCTCCGAGGCTGCGGTTCCCGGCCACCGGAAGTTGCCGTCTCTGGCCTCCACCTTCCTCTCCCCAGGTAAGAAAACCCGGGTTGGCCTGATGAACCTCAGGAAAGGACCCCCTTGCTCCTGGCCACCCCGATAGATCCTGCCACTGGCCTCTGCCTGCCTTTCACTGGTGTCTTTATGAAGCTTTTCCAGGCTCCCAGACTCACTCTGACCCCGAGCTCTGCCCTGGACCAAACCCAGCTGCCCACCAGCCACCATTACCATCTCCAGCCCCCTCATCTACCAAGGTAGGCGGGTCCTGCCCCCCACCCAGAGGTTTGATGCCAGCAAGCAGTGACAGCTGCCTTTGGTCCCCCGGGCCACCCCAGGCAGCCCAGCAAGGGTGGGCTGAGGCAGAGGGGAGGATATGGGACCTCACCTGATACAGGGTCTCTTCCCACACAGCCCAGCCTGGAGAGCCCCATGCCCCTCCTGCCGGTGGCCCCCTCCTCTTCTTTCTGCTGGCCCCTCCATGAGATTTGCCAGGGCACCCACGACTTCTCAGAGGAGCTCAAGATCGGGGAGGGCGGCTTTGGCTGTGTGTACCGGGCGGTGATGAGGAACACTGTCTATGCTGTGAAGAGGCTCAAGGAGGTGTGTGGAGCATCCTCGCCAGGGCTCTCAAGTGCTGTTCCCAGACTCGGGCTTTTGTGGTCCTCTCCTACCCCCTTTGCAACCCCACAGGGTTCCTTCAGCCCTGTAATTTCACAGTCCAGGGCCCCCAGGCCCGTGCTCCTTCTGGGCCCAGAACAAGTGGTGGGGATGGGGGGAGGGGGCGCCATGAAGTCCGGGCCACAGGAGGCTCACACTGCCAGTCCCCCCTGCCTCATTCTCCCCGAGGGCTGCAGGAGGCTGACCTGGAGTGGACCACAGTGAAGCAGAGCTTCCAGACCGAAGTGCAGCAGCTGTCACGTGAGCCTGCAGGCAGGGGCAGGGCCCCGCCAGGACCACATGTCCAGGGACCTGGCTCCCCATTGGTCTGCAGCCTGCCAGGCCCAGGCGAGCCGGGAAACCTGGTTAGGGACTGTCCGCACCCCACACTACCCCCCTGCAATGGCCAGATGGAAGGTATGCTGGATGCTGGGAGCAGAGCACTGAGACTCCACTGTTTCAAATAGGTTTCGTCACCCCAACATCGTGGACTTTGCCGGCTACTGTGCTCAGAGTGGCTTCTACTGCCTTGTCTATGGCTTCCTGCCCAACGGCTCCCTGGAAGACCGCCTCCACGTCCAGGTAAGCCTTGCCTGGCCTGGCCTGGCACACTGTGTCACGCTTGGCACCTGGTCCGAGAAAGGGGCCCTGTCTGTTCCCCTGGGCAAACGGAGTAGCGGAAGGATCTTGGCAGCATTGCCCAGAAGGCAAGAGGCAATGGACAGCCCCTGGGCCCCATCTAGAGAGGCGCCTGCAGGATACAAGGGCTGACCAAGCCCAAGACAGGAGCATCTTTGACCTGATACTTCAGCACTCAGGGGAAGCATGGATGGGCATCAAAGACAGTGGCTCCGCGGTCTCCCCTTTCTTCCTTGTGCCCCTCCAGACACAGGCCTGGCCCCCTCTCTCCTGGCCTCAGCGACTGGACATCCTTCTGGGCACAGCCCGGGCAATTCAGTTCTTACATCAAGATAGCCCCAGCCTCATCCATGGAGATGTCAAGAGGTGAGGCAGGGACACAGCCAGCCCCTGGGGGCCTTTGAGGGTGGCAGGAGCCCTATGGCAAGGGGTGATGCTCCCAGACCTCCCACCAGCAGGGACCGGGGGTGCCTACTGCCTGGTCCCCAGGAGCCTGGCCCTGAGTGATCCCCCTGAGAAGACGGGATGTCAGGGCTTGGGTCTGAGGGTCACTGAGCACCCAATGTGGGCCAGGGGTGGACATGGAGGCCAAGGATGGGTTCCACTGATGAACAGGGCCTCAACTGCAGGATGTGGCTCTGGGGGCACTTGCTCGGAACCCCAAGTGGCCAGAACACCACGAGCATGGGCCACGATCCACCACTGAGGTGCACGTCAATGGCTCCAGTCTGATTGTCTCAGGACCAGGCAGGGGGCAGTAGGTGCAGGGGTGATGAGTTTCAAAGGCCAGGCTGATGCCACCGCCTTCTGTCCCCAAGTTCCAACATCCTTCTGGATGAGAGACTGATGCCCAAACTGGGGGACTTCGGCCTAGCCCGTCTCAGCCGGTTTACGGGGGCCAACCCTGGCCAGAGCAGTAGCGTGGCCCGGACTCAGACGGTGCGCGGCACCCTGGCCTACCTGCCCGAGGAGTACGTGAAGACTGGGAGGCTGGCCGTGGACACCGACACCTTCAGCTTTGGTGTGGTGAGCTGTGGGGCCCTCGACTGGCCTGGGGGTGGGGGACTGCAACCCCCAGAGAATTCTCTAGCAGGCCTGACCAGCTTCAGATCTTGGGACCCGTCTTACCCAGCTTGGGCACCCTACGTGGCTCCGCACCTTCATGTCTGTCGTTTTCCATTCCTCTGCTCCACGTGGGCCCACCAGAGCCCCTGAGCTTGAGTCCCGCGAGCAGGTTCTCAGCGGCCCCAGTCTGCAGCCTGCTCTCTCTGCAGGTGCTGCTGGAGACCCTGGCCGGCCAGAGGGCCGTGAGGATGCATGGCGCCCAGCCCAAGTATCTGGTGAGCCTCCTCTCGAGTCAGGTGGGGAGGGAGAAATGGAGGGAGGAACAATCTGGAACGCCCGGCCGCCAGCCCGGCCTCTGCTGACTCATCGTTGAGAGTAGGCAGGGCCCCAGACAGCTGCATCTGCCTGGCTGGGGACAAACCTCTCTGTCCCCGGCAAGTGCCACAGGCCCTTCCAGACCCCACCTGGGTTTGGCCGGGGAAGGGGGATGGTCATGGAGGGGGGTTGCAGCCTGATTACAGTGGAAAACAGAAGCAGGGGACCTGGGAGAGGCAATGGTTGGGAATCGGACCACATCCCCCCTCACCCCAGACTCCTTCCCTGGTTTTGCGGGGCAGGTCTACTCCTCCGCAGGCTTACCCAGAGCCCAAAATCCAGCTCCTCTCTGCTTAGTCGGCAGGATCCTTCACACTGTATAAGCCGGAAGCCCAGATGCTGGGCACATGGCTGGATCCTGGGGGCCCAAGTCAGCGCTGAGCATATGCAGATGAGGGCCAGGGATGGCAGCGCAAGGCATGGCCTGCGGGAGCCAGACTCACGTTGCATGTCCCACAGAAAGACTTGGTTGAAGAGGAGGCAGAGGAGGCCGGGGTGACCCTGAAGGGCACCCAGACCACAGTCCAAGGCGGGCCGGCCGCAGACACGTGGGCCGCCCCAGTCGCTGCCCAGATCTACAAGAAGCACCTGGACCCCAGGCCAGGACCATGCCCACCAGAACTGGGCCTGGCCCTGGGCCAGCTGGCTTGCTGCTGCCTGCACCGCCGGGCCAAGAGGAGACCCCCGATGACCCAGGTAGTCCTGTGAGCTGGGGGTATGGGAAGTGCTTGAGATGCCAGTCTCCACATGTTGCTCACCTGCCCTTTGGTTCGGCTTGAACCCCCACTGAACCCAGCCGGGTACAGAGGAGGCGATCGGCTTTTTACTACGCCCCCTTCTGGGTGCCTGGCGCCAGTGCTTCTGCCTTTTTTGTGTCCCTTCCACCTCTTTGTCTCTCATTTATTTATTTATTTTAATTGGAGGCTAATTACTTTACAGTATTGTAGTGGTTTTTGCCATACATTTACATGAATTAGCCATGGGTGTACTTGTGTTCCCTATCCTGAACCCCCCTCCCACGTCCCTCCCCATCCTATCCCTCATTTGTCTCTCTTGAGAAAAGAAAGAGGCATCATTGAGGGCATCAAGGGAACAAGGTTTTCTTTCTCAAAGACAAAGAGAAGCTGCTCTTGGTCCTTAGCTTTAGTGGCAACAATTTCTCTTCTCTGGCCTTGACCTGGAGCTGCCCTGCGGTTCTGCCACCCTCTGTGAGGACCTGGACAGGGCCACTCACCCTGAGAGCCCCGGTCCCTCCCTGCAGGTGTACCAGACACTGGAGGAGCTGCAGGTGATGGTGGCAGGGCCATGCCTGGAGCTGGAGGCTGCCAGCCACAGCCCCTCTTCCCCGCAAGAGAACTCCTACGTGTCCACCAGTGGGAGCGCCCTGAGCCGTGCCAGCCCCTGGCAGCCCCTGGTGGTACCCTCGAGGGCCCAGGCTACAGACTGGCCACACAAAGGTGCCAACCAGCCCGTGGAGAGTGACGAGAGCATGTCTGACCTCTCTGCTGCCCTGCACTCCTGGCATCTGAGCCCCAGCTGCCCTGCAGGCCCAGGGGCCCCCAGCTGGGTGCCAGCACCCCTCGGGCAGGCTGCCTGCACCCAAGGGGGTGCCGCCCGAGAGTCAAGCTGGGGGAGTGGCCCCGGTCTCCAGCCTACAGTTGTGGAAGGTACCAGCAGGGGAACCAAAGGCCTCCTTTCCGGGCAAACCCCATCCTCCCCACCCAAGCCTTCTGGGAGGAGAGACCCAGCACCCGTCATGAAGCTCCATCTGTCCTTAGCAAGTTGCAGGCTGCCGTCTTGGGTTGGGCTGCTCACCTGACCCCAGGAAAGTCCAAGGAAGGCCCGTCCCATCTCTTCTCACCGGGCCATGCCCCCAGCTGGCTGAAGACAGGCCAGGAGTGAGGCAGGCCCACTCCATGACTGGGCTCCAGGCCTTGCCCACAGACAGAGCGCTCAGGACCTCTGTCCTTTGGGAGGGCAGGGAGGGAACTAGCCTGGGGATGGGGAAGGCTTGCGAGGCCAGCAATGAGTGTCAGCAGGGAATTCCCAGAGGCTCAGGGGGTCCTCTCTCCACCCCAGGACCCCTCCTGGGCAGCTCCACGTCCTCGCGGCCCCCGCAGATCGTGATCAATCCAGCGCGACGGAAGATGCTGCAGAAGCTGGCGTTGTATGAGCACGGGGTCCTAGACAGCCTGCAGCTGCTCTCGTCCAGCTCTCTCCCAGGTATCCTCCAAGAACAGTGGCCTTTGAGAAATCATGTGCCCTAGGCACAGCCCGGTCCTGTCCTGTCCCACCTCCCTGTCCTGCCAATACACCCCACCCCGTAGTCTGGGATTGCCCGTGCCTATACATCCAAAACATACAAAGCCCCTGCTGGGCAGGTTCCATTCAAAGAAATGCTGCTGAGGAACGGAAACCACTAAGTCCAGAGAGCGCCCTGGGAGCGACAGGGTAGGGAAGCCCCACTGTCAGCTAACCAACTGGCATTTCCTACCTACTGTGCAGACTCGGGCCAGGACCTGCGGGACAGGCAGGGGCCCGAAGAGAGAGACGAGTTTCGGAGCTGAATCGCCCGCCTGGGCCAATCCCCAAACCTGGAAGTCCAAGTTCTCATGGTCAGAAGTTCTCATGGCCCTCAACCCCTTGGCAGCCCATGGGCATTGGGGGTAGGGGGACTCCATCCGCCTGGAGGAGGGTGTTTGGTGGCCCTGGCACTTTTAGGGTGTGGGCACAGGCCGGGCTTGGAGCCCCCCGCCCTGAGTAGGGCAGGGACATCTCCATGAACTGTCCTCGGTCCAGCATCTGTGGAAGCAGAAGGCTGCTGGCCCTGGAGGGGCCAAGGAAGAGCTGGGAGTGGGCACTGCCAGCTGGGCAGGGCATCTGTAGCCCAGGGCTACAGGGCACAGAACCATTGAGGCAGGGCCCCTCCCAGCCTTGTAACTGGGAAAAGACACAGGTCTGGCTGGCCTGTGGTTCAGTCTACAAGCTAGAAGTGGAGGTTCCAAGAGGCCCTGGGGAGTCCCACAGTGCCTCCCACCAGGCCAGTGTCTGCAGGCTACCCTGGGGGACCAGGAGCTGGTCCGCTACCCAGGCCACCCTTCAGTGCTGTGGACAGTTGAAGCCAGGCTAGGCTCTCCAGACCACAGGCTCTGCCCCTGGGCACAGCTTGTGGCAGAGGGGTCACGCCCCCCCTCCCAAACCAGGTATCCTCCAAGAACAGTGGCCTTTGAGAAATCATGTGCCCTAGGCACAGCCCGGTCCTGTCCTGTCCCACCTCCCTGTCCTGCCAATACACCCCACCCCGTAGTCTGGGATTGCCCGTGCCTATACATCCAAAACATACAAAGCCCCTGCTGGGCAGGTTCCATTCAAAGAAATGCTGCTGAGGAACGGAAACCACTAAGTCCAGAGAGCGCCCTGGGAGCGACAGGGTAGGGAAGCCCCACTGTCAGCTAACCAACTGGCATTTCCTACCTACTGTGCAGACTCGGGCCAGGACCTGCGGGACAGGCAGGGGCCCGAAGAGAGAGACGAGTTTCGGAGCTGAATCGCCCGCCTGGGCCAATCCCCAAACCTGGAAGTCCAAGTTCTCATGGTCAGAAGTTCTCATGGCCCTCAACCCCTTGGCAGCCCATGGGCATTGGGGGTAGGGGGACTCCATCCGCCTGGAGGAGGGTGTTTGGTGGCCCTGGCACTTTTAGGGTGTGGGCACAGGCCGGGCTTGGAGCCCCCCGCCCTGAGTAGGGCAGGGACATCTCCATGAACTGTCCTCGGTCCAGCATCTGTGGAAGCAGAAGGCTGCTGGCCCTGGAGGGGCCAAGGAAGAGCTGGGAGTGGGCACTGCCAGCTGGGCAGGGCATCTGTAGCCCAGGGCTACAGGGCACAGAACCATTGAGGCAGGGCCCCTCCCAGCCTTGTAACTGGGAAAAGACACAGGTCTGGCTGGCCTGTGGTTCAGTCTACAAGCTAGAAGTGGAGGTTCCAAGAGGCCCTGGGGAGTCCCACAGTGCCTCCCACCAGGCCAGTGTCTGCAGGCTACCCTGGGGGACCAGGAGCTGGTCCGCTACCCAGGCCACCCTTCAGTGCTGTGGACAGTTGAAGCCAGGCTAGGCTCTCCAGACCACAGGCTCTGCCCCTGGGCACAGCTTGTGGCAGAGGGGTCACGCCCCCCCTCCCAATTCCAGGTTTGGCTTGGCACACACCTTGTGTCACCCAGACAGTGAGAAGCCCCAAGAAGGCAGGAAGTTGGGAGCCAGGCAGAGAGGAAGAAAAAAGACAAGGAGACTCCGAGTTTTCGGAGCAAGTCAGGGTTTGTGTCACTGAGAGCATCTCAGGGCTGTAGCAGAGGCTCCAGATGCTTCTGTGTCTGCAGTCATGAGTCACACTACAGGTCCCATGTAAGCAAGGCATTGGTGGAATCCAAGTTGTCCTGGAGTAATAAAAGCTTACCCTTCCATCTCTGGCTGTACTCGTAGACTTTGTGGCAAAGCCCTGAGCTTGTCCGGGGCCTTTCGTCTCAGGGTTCTTGACTGTCTAAACCCAGACACCAGTCTCCCACCCCACCCTGAAATCCTCTGCAGGTACTTGCTTCCTCTCCCAGTAGGCCGCCATGCTGGTGACAGGTCACACAACACTACTACCCAGCAGTACTTTCACAGGGTGTTACCTTTTCCCCTATGTTACACATTTTTATTGTAAATGGCATCTTTATTTCCTTTTCTAACTGCTTGTTACTCCTGTATGGAAGCACAATTGAGTTCTGTCCATTGGCTTTGCTTCCTGTCACCTTGCTTCAATTTACAGATTAGCTCTAATAGTTTGGTAAATACTGTGGGGTGGTTTATGCACACAACCATCGCATGTACAAATAAAGACTGTTTCACCTCTTCCTTTCCATTCTGTATGCTGTTCTTTTTTTCATTTATTTATTTTTTTTGTTTGGCTATACCATGCAGCTTGTGGGATCTTAGTTCCCTGACCAAGGATTAAACCCAGGCCCATGGCAGTGAAAGTGCATAATCCTAAACACTGACCCACCAGGGAATTCCCTTTGTTCTTTTTCTTACCTTGTTACACTAGCTAGGGCTTCTTTCTGGTCCGGTATTGAATAGAAGTGGTGAAAGGGGACATCCTTGCCTTTTTCTCAGAATTAGGTGCAGAGTGTTATATTTCACTGTGAAGTATGATGATACCAATAGAATTGTCATTGGTATATTTTGTCAATGTGGTAAACCCCATAAGTTGATTTTCTAATATTAAACCAATTTTATATTCCTTAGATAAAAACAGCATTTGGTCATGATGTTACCCTTTTATATATTGCTAAATTCCATTTGCTAATATCGTTTTGAGAATTTTTGCATCTGTTTATGAGGGATACTGATCTGTAATTATCTTATGATATCTTTACCTGGTTTTGCTATCAGATAGGCTTTCATATGGAGAAGGCAATGGCACCCCACTCCAGTACTCTTGCCTGGAAAATCCCATGGACAGAGGAGCCTGGTAGGTTGCAGTCCATGGGATCTCGAAGAGTTGGACACGACTGAGCGACTTCACTTTCACTTTTCACTTTCATGCATTGGAGAAGCAAATGGCAACCCACTCCAGTGTTCTTGCCTAGAAAATCCCAGGGACAGGGGAGCCTGGTGGGCTGCCATGTATGAGGTAGCAGAGTCAGACACGACTGAAGCGACTTAGCAGCAGCAGGCTTTCATAAAGTAAGTTGGAAAGTGTTTCCTTCTCCTCCTAGGTTGTTAAAGGGCTCATATATGCTTAAGTGTTACTCCTGTAAATGTTTGATGGAATCACCAGTGAAGCCTATGCATCTGGAGTTTTCTTTTTTTCTTTTCTTTTCTTTTTTTTTCTGAGTTTTCTTTGAGAGAAGGTTTTTCATTATAAATCCAATTTCTTTAATTAGATATCAGGCCCTTCAGATTTTGTTCATGTGTCAGTTTTAGCAATTGGTGTCTTTCAAGGAATTTGCCCATTTCCTCTAAGTTGATGTAAACTTAATAATGCCCCCTTACCCTTTGATGTCTGTAGGGTATATAGCAATAGCCCTTCTTTCATTCCCAATACTGGTAATTTGTTTCCTTTTTCTGAATTTATTTTATTTTTGGCTGTGCTGGGTCTTCACTGCTGCACACAGGCTTTCTCCAGTTGTGGCGAGTGGAAGCTACTATTTGTTGGGGTGCGCAGAAGCTTCAGTAGTTACAGCTCATGGGCTTAGTTGCTCTGCGGCATGAGGGATCTTTCTGGGTGGGGATTGAAGTCATGTCTCCTACTTTGGCAGGAGGACTCCCAACCACTGGGCCACCAGGGAAGTCCCATGTCTTTCCTTTTTTTTTTTTTGATCAGCCTAAATAGAGGCTTATCGATTTTATTGATAATTTCAAAGAAGCAAGTTTGATTTCACTGATTTGTCTCTATTGTCCATTTTCTCTCTTATTAAGTTCCACTATCATGTCCTTTCCTTTACTTGTTTTGGAGTAATAAGTCTTATTTGGGGTTTAATTTGCTCATCTTTTTTCCAGCTTCTTAAAGTATAATCCTAAATCAGTGATTTTAAAAGTTTCTTTTTCTAATATAAGCATTTAAGGCTATAAATTCCCTTTGAGAATACTGTTAGCTGCATCCTACTGATTTAGATATGTTGTTTTCATTGTCATTCAATTCATAATGTTTTCTACTTGTGATTATTTTCTTTAACTAATGTCTTACTTAGAGGTGTATTTAGTTTCCAAATATTTGAGAATTTTACAGATAACTGTATGTCATGTGTTTTTTTTAATTCTGTTGTGGTCAGAGAATCACTCTGTATAGTTGCATTCCTTTGAAAATAATTGAGACTTGCTTCATGACTTAACATATGGTTTAGGTTGATGAATGTTTCATGTGTATTTGGAAAGAGTGTATATTTGGCAGTTGGGTGGAGTATTCTGTAAGTGTCAGGTCAAGATGGTTGATAGCGTTCGAGTCTGGATTGCAGTCTCCAGCTATAACTCCATCTTTCACCTTTCAATTCTTTTAGATTTTGCTTCATGTAGTTTGACATTCTCATTTGGTACATACACATTTAGGACTGTGTTCTTTATAAATTGGCTATTTTAGTATCATGAAATGTACCTATTTATCTCTGCTAACGTTCTTTCTTTTGATGTCTGCTTTGTATGGTGTGGATGTAAGTGGCAACTCTCAACTTCCTTGTGCTTAATTTGTTCCCTGGTATAGCCTTTTTTTTTTAGTTCTGTGTCTTTGAATTTAAAGTGCACTTATAGATGCATATGATTCAGTGCTACTTTTTGTTTTGGTTTATCTTTTTTAACTAGTTTCATAATCTCTACCTTTTTAATTGATCTGTTTAGTTCATTTACATGTGATGGTGAGGTTTCAGTCTATCAACTGCTTTTTATCTTCTGTCTATTTGTCACATCTGTCCTTTGTTCCTTTTTTCCTCGTCCCTAATATCTTTTGATTAATCACATGTTTCTTATATTCTATTATTTCTCTCCTGTTGGCTTGTTAGCTCTAATAACTGAGACCACTGGTTCTACTCAGGAGCTGCATCATATCCTGGTAAGTACCTCTAGGCAGAAATGCCAGGCTGCTCGCAGTGGTCACGACATTTGTTTTCCTTCTAATCACAGTCTGATACTGCCGTTGTGCAATATCTAAAAATAGTTGTTTTGAATATTTTGTCTAGTTTTCTAGTTGTTCACGATGAGAGGGCTATTCTGGCCAGAATCACAACATTCCCCTCTTTTCTGAGGAATTCTTCAGTCCTAAGATGACCCCATCTTTCTCCATTTGTTCCTCACTCCTGGATCTACTTTCATCAAATATGTTCTAGTAGCTTCCAATCTTTCTTTTTTTTCCAGTCTCGTGTGATTTGATTTTAATTTTTCTTGAAATGCAGTAGGTTAACAATGTTGTTTCAGGTATACAACAGTGTTTCACTTATACACTATAAATATCCTTTTCACTTATACACTATAGATATATCTGTTCTTTTTTAGATTCTTTTCCGTTATAGGTCAGTCACCACAAGGTATCGAGTAGAATTCCCCATGCTAATATAGTAGGTTGGTTAGTAGCTTGAACCATTCCTTTGACCCAGCACCTCTCTCCAAATCATAACCCCAATTTTCTATTCCTCTTTATGGACAAAGTTCTCAAAATAATTGTCTCTTTTCTTACTTTTTTTCCCATTTTCTTTTCAAACCCTTCTAATCTGTCTTCAACCTGACTACTCCACCATAGTGATGTCCAAGACACCACTGACCGTGTTACTGAATCTCGTGACCCCCTTCTGACTTCATCCTCCAGGCCTCTGGGTGCCATCTCTGCGATGTTGCCTGCTGTATCCTTTATGCCACCCCTTCACTACCTCCACTCACTCCTCTTCATCTAGATGCCTACCAGACATGTCCTCTTTGATGTCTCGCAGGTGCCGTAAACCTAAATGACAAAATAGAACATGGATTCCCAGCTCACTGATGTTGCTTGGCTATAGACAGCCAGGTGACAGCTACCACTGAGATCTAAGTCAGCAATAGTTATCTATTGTCCCAAATAACCACCTCAAAATGGGCTGAAATGATGACATTTATTTTGCGAACCTGCAACATGGGCAGGCCTCTGATCAGCTCAGTGTCAGCTGGAGTAGCCAGAAGGCTGGTTGCTGGGACCACTCAGGCTTCTGCACATGTCTGGTGGTTGACACTGGAGATTTGCTGAGTACCCTGCCAAGGCCAGGACACCTATCTGCGCATACTGCTTCTTCATGGCCACATGGTTTCTTCCCTGCATGGGGGCTTGCTTCTAACAGTGAGCCCCTCGAGATGGCCTGCTGGAGGCCATATCACCAGTTTCAGTCTGGTTTCCACTGCATCCTCAAGGGGGAGGTGATTACAGTCCAGCTTTTGGTGTGAGGAGTGTCAGAGGATTCATGGACATGTTGAAAACCAGCACAGGGGCATTTCCTTACACAAAGAGGACCACTTTGTGGGCTTCAAACACAGAAGGGTCTGCTGTGTCCTTGAACTTCCCAGAAATGGAACTGCGTAGATGGGCCCTGTTGTGGCTAGCTTCTTTCACTCAGCTTCTTCAGAGATGCAGCTGAGCGGTAGCAGCAGACAGGCCTTCATGCCCATATGCTCTTCCATTGAACACGCAGACCACGTTTCATCCCTTCTCCCCTTCATGGATGTCTGGGTTGTTTTCAGTTGAGGGCTGGTATAAATAAAGGTGCCGTGAACATTTCTGTGCCTGCATTTCTCTTGGATGTTCTATGCACTAGGGTTTCAGCCTAGAGGCAGAACCACTATTGGTTATAGATAGGGTTTGGCCTGCCGGGGTGTGTGAGGCTGCAGCTTCTGCCTCTCTTGGACCTCAGGTCAGCAGGCCTGGCTTCTGGAAAGGAGAGACAGCCATTCGTGGGAAAGCAAACCCCAGTGAAGCCTGCATTGGTCTCACCATATCCCCATGGTACAAACGGCCGAAGACAAGCCAGTGTACAAGGTCACATGTGCAGCAACCTGCAGCCATGCTTCCCACAGTTCTCATCTCCAAACCACAAAGGCACTCTGCCCTCCACCAGCCTTCCTACCCCCTCCTCATCTGCCAGATCACACCCAAATTTGTCGTTAGGCAAACCTTGACCTGGGATCACATGTGGAGGGGAATTCTGGGAAATTCAGAAATTTCACTTCAGCTTGGGTGACACAGTACCAGAGCAACCCAGGCACATACACACATGGTCAGCTGTAGCAGGTCCTGCCAGATGTTTTCCAGTGTGGCTACACCAGTTTACCCCCTCTCCCCAAGCAGTTCGTGAGCATTCCAGTTGCTCCACATCCTCGCGGATACTTGGTGTTCTTGCGTATTTTCATTGCAGTCATTCCAACAGGGCTCTGAAGGGCTATCTCATTGTGGTTTTGGTTTGCATTTCCCTGATGACTCATGGTCAGCGTCCATTCATCTGCTTGTTGGCCATCTGCAGGTCGGCTCCTGGGAAAGGCACACCACCTGATGAGGCCCTTGTTGATATGCAGGGCTTCTGTGTCCAGAGGATTTGTCTTGGATGACAAGTGTCCCATAGCATCTTCTACCACTCTGGGCTTTATCTTTTCATGCTCTGAATGACATTTCTTGATGAACAGTTCTTAATTTTAATGAAGCCCAACATAGTGATCATTTCCATTTGGGTTAAGAGATCTTTTCTGTTGGTCTGTGCTCTGCTTAAGAGATCTTGGCTTCCTCCAGAGTCATAAAGATTCTCCTTTGACTTCTAGACACACTCCATTGCTTTACATTTCATATTTAGATGCATGTGATACCTCAAGTTGATTTTTGTTTCTGGTGGAAGGTTGACATTAAGCTGTCCTTTTTGTCCCCACATGGACATCCTATCTCTCCCACATATGTTCAGTCGCTCAGTCAAGTCTGACTCTGTGACCCCTTGGACTGTCACCCACCAGGCTCCTCTGTCCATGGGATTTCCTTCTCCAGGGGATCTTCCTGATCAGGAATCAGACCCACGTCTCCTGCATCGCCTGCTTGGCAGGCAGATTCTTTACTGTGAGCTATTGGGGAAGTCTCCACCAGTAAGTAAAAATACCATCCTTCCCCAGTAGATCACAGTGGGGACTTTGTCATCAACCTGCTGGCCAGCTCTGTTCTCTGTTCCATTACACCAGGCTTTCTGCCTTCTTTCTATCAGCACTGTATCAGCTTCATTACTGCTGCCTTAGAGCAAGTGTCTATTTCTGTGAGTGTTGAGCCTTCAGGTTTGTAGTTCTAGATCATCTGGTTTTTCTTCCAGATTGATCTTCCAGTTTTTCTAGGCTCTTTGCTTTTCTACATAAATTGTAGAGCAGTTAGAGCTCTCTTCCACTGCTGCTGGGAATGTCAGATGGGTCAGCCACTTTGGAAAATGATTTGGCAGTGTCTTAAAATGTCATCATCCACTTATACTACGATACACTCTTCCCCGGCTAGCACCTGAGAGGAGCAAATTCATCCATCCACACCAAGACTTGTACGTGAGTGTTCACAGCTGCTCTAATCACAACAGTCAGACAGTGGAAACAATCCAAATAGCCATCAGGTGACTGTATAAACTGTATGCTCATACAACAGAGGAGAACTTAGCAATAAAAAGGAATTAACTATTGGACTCAGAGTAACTACTGAGTGAAAGGAGCCAGATCAAAAAAAAGCACACAGTTCTAGGAAATACAAACTTATCTCTCCTGACAAAAAGCTGGTGGGTGGCTGGTCTAGGGATGGGTGGGGATGGAGGTGTGAGAGACGGGAGTTGCCAAGAGGGAGGGGAAACTTTTAGAGGTGATGGTGTCGTGGATAGAACTTTCAGAGGTCTAGGTTTTCGATTATGTGCAATTGATTTTATGTCAATTCTATCTCAAGATAGCTGTTTGTTTTTTTTTCAAAATGCAATGTGACTCTTTTAAACAACATATTGTTGGGGTTTTTTTCTATTTAATCCAGCCTGGCAATCATTGTTTATCCACTGACATTTTAATGTAATTGCCCATATGGTTGTGTGTGTATTTATTGTGGTTAATATACATGACATAATATTTATCATGTGAACCATTTGTATCTGATTCAGTGGCCCTGGATACATTCACAGTGTTGTGTAACCATCACCACCATTGAAACCCCCCAATTTTCTCATCATTACCAACATAAATCCTGTGCCCACTAACCAGTGACAGCCCATTCTCCCTCCTGAGATGCCCATATTGTCCCATCTGCTCTGTGTTCTTTCCTTTTTCCTTTTTCACGTTCTTTCAATGTCACTAGTGTCATCCCTCTTGGGTTACCCTGCAGATCAGGTCTGCAGCCCTGCACGTACCCCTCCCGCAGCACTCCTGGCTTCATAGTGTCTACATGGTTTCACTTATGCTACATTGACCGCATAGATTCCCTTTCTAGTGCTCTGCATGCCTTCCTGCTGCTCTAGTCTTCCACCCTGGATCCCTCTATCCCTGTCTCTTATACACATCTGTTTGTATTAACTGACCTCCAGTGACCTGAATGAGGGTCATCCTTGGTCTACAAATTCCACTTACTGTGTTGTACTGATGATTGTAAGAATTCTTGCAACAGTCTGTGGCAGACTGAATTGTTTTTCAGAACATTCTTTTCAGTACTTAATACATTGACTTCATGCCGAGAGAGATGCTGACCTTGGGAAAACTGGAAGCAGAACACTTGAGTTCAAATCTTGGCTACTTCACTCATAGGAAAATTACGCAGTTTCTTTTAGCTTCTGTTTCTTTCTCTGAAAGACAGCCGTGATAATACTACTCATCTCAGGATCTCACGTCAAGATTGCTGTGAGCTCTGAGTGAATTGTTGCTACCAGGAGAAGCAAACTAGCATATGTGTGTGTTCAGTTGCTCAGTCATGTATGTTCTCTGCTCTTGACTCCTGCAAACATTACCAAATCCCCTCTATGGGCCCCATGACCTAGACCTAGTCAGTGTTTTTTTGAATAACACTTTAAATAGCAAATATTCTCTGGATGGACCTCTGCACGCAAGGGAAATGTGGGGCTCCTTGACACATTTGAGGGCTGGGGTAACTATGCTGGTCTGTGACACCCTTTCTTAGCTATAACTCACATACCATAGCGTTCACTTGTTCCAAGCTGCAAAAGGAAATGGCATGCCCATCAGCAATCACTGCCTGTGTTTCCCTGTCCCCCTTCCAGTCCAAGGCTATGCTTAGTCACTCAGTAATGTCTAACTGCAGTCCCATGGACTGTAGCCCACCAGGTTCCTATGTCCATGGGATTTTCCCAGCAAGAATACTGGAGTGGGTTGCCATGTCCTCCTCCAGGGGATCTTCCCAACCCAGGGATCAAACCAGAGTCTCCTGCATTGCCAGGCAGATTCTTTACCACTAGAGCCACCTGGGAAGCCCCAACCCAAGGCAATTATTAACTTATTTGCTCTCTCTGTGGTTTTAGCTATTCTGGACATAAATGTTATCTGTTGTGTCTGACTTCTTTCCCTGAGTAGCATAACTTTCAGGTTCAGCCATATTGCAGCCTGTGTCAGACCTCCATTCCTGTTGATGGCTGGATAATATACCATTGTACAGAGAGAACACACTTTGTTAATCCATTCTTCCATAGATGGAAATGTGGGTTGTTTCCACTTTGGGGTGCCTGTGAATAGTGCCACTATGAACATTTGTGTATGTTTTCCTGTGGTTGTGTTTCATTTCTCGGAGTGGAATTGCTAGGTGGTATGGTAGCTTACATAGAACATTTTGAGGTTCTATTTCCACAAGGGCTGCGCCATTTTACAGCCCTGTCAGCAACGTGTGAGGGCCCCAAGTTACTGTCCGTCCTTTTGACAAGCACCATTCTAGTAGGTGTGAAGGGCCAGATTATTGTAGTTTGCAGGTTTCTACTTCCTTAATGGTTAATGGTGTCGAACACCTTTTCATGTCAGGGGCATTTCCCTTCAGCCTGAAGAACTACCTGCAATATTTCTTATAGGATAGGTAGGCTGGCATCGAGTTTCCCCAACCTTTGCCTGAAATGTATTTATTTCACTTTCATCTTTAAAGGTTATTTTTCTGGGTATAGAACTCAAGGTTGGCAACTTTTCCCTTTTGGCACTGTTTCAGGTATCATCCTATCACCTTTCATTATTTCTGTTGAAAAGCCTACTGCTGCTGCTGCTGCTGCTAAGCTGCTTCAGTTGTGTCCGACTCTGTGTGACCCCACAGACAGCAGCCCACCAGGCTCCCCCATCCCTGGGATTCTCCAGGCAAGAATACTGGAGTGGATTTCCACTTCCTTCTCCACAAAAGCCCACTACCAGTCTTATTATAATGCTTCTTCAGGGAATGTTTCATTTCATTCTAGCTGCTTTGAATAGTTCTTCTATGTCTTGTGTTTTCAACAGTTTGACTGTATGAGGCACCTGGCGCCTAGCTGTGATTTTCTTTGTATCTATATAGTCAATGTTTATAGCATCCTTGAACCTAGGATCTTATGTCTTTTTGTCACTTCTGGAAAGTTCCTGGCCACTATCTCTTCAAATATTGCTTCTGTCCTCTTTCCTCTGTAGCCGTTCGAGTAGGCCTTGTTCTCTGGTGACTACAAATTGTTCTTGAAAAATATACATTTTGACCAACTTCTCAAGGTGTTTCCAGGGAGAGTTAGTTCTGATATACTCTTATCAATTGTGACCAGAATGAAAAGTCACAAGTTATTCTTGACACCTCCCATTCCCTTACTCATACTCTCAACAGAGCTAGCCAGCACATCTTATCTTCTTCCACACTGTATATCTCTCCCATCTGCCTCCTCTCCTGTCACTTGGGTCTCTTCATAAAACTCAGACATTAAACTATAAGGTTGGTCAAGACAGATCTGTGCCCCAGCAAGCCAGAACCAAATCCAAGCAAAGCTATGTCCCTTTGCTTTTATCTCTGTTGAAGGGATGAACCACACTAAGCTCTCCAGCTAATGCTACATGGTATTTTCGGCTTGCTTGTGCTCTAGGAGCCAACAGTTGCAAAAGGAAGCTTGCTTTACACCATCAGCAGGAGGCTCTGGGATGCTGGGCCACAAGCAGAAGCTGCAGATTCAGTAGTGCCAAAGTAACGGCTGGCAGAGGGCAGGGGACCCGTGGTCTCCTAGGGACAGAAGAGACATCACTCTGCTAGTAACAATTTAGAAGAGAGGGTCGACGCATCCTAAAACCTTCATTTTTTTTATCCTCTCGCCAGATTGCAGATGTGATATCAGAAATCCTCCCTCACTATTGTTTTTCTAGAAGAGAATGGAAGTCAGCAGGCACAAACAGTGAATGGAGACCTCCCTCCTGGGCTAGGTTTTCTGCTGAGTCACTGCCTTAATGGCTCCCCCAGATAACTGGCTCCCCCTCTCTTAGCCTGTTTCTAAGGCAACCAGTGAGCAGGCTGGGAGCAAAGCCAACTTGGGATCAGTAGTCCCATTCCTGGCCACCATGTGGCAGTTTTTTTCCTAGCCAGAACATTTTTAGAGTCCTTTTTTTTTTCCCCCAAAAAAACAAACCTTGCCTTTTAAAAATACCTGCTTCTCATGGAGAACCCCAAACAGCCTAGGAGTATAGTATATGAAGACAAAGCCCTTCTGAATTTCCCTTCCTGCATCATCTCCTCCCCAAGAGCAGAGAGCAACCATGCTAGCCTCCATGGTCCACCTGCCGCTGCTCAAAACGGTGCTCCCCCAGCTCACCCCGCATCCAGCTGGGTGCCCAAAGGCTGCTCACAGGTGGACCCCCACGTTTGTTCCTCTGCGGAACTGCAGAGCAGACACTGTCTGGATACACTGTCAAGTGATGTACGTGGTCCTCTGTTGGGGAGTCACTTAGGTTGTTTCCAGTTCTTCTCTTTGTGTTTTTGCCACTACAAACAATCCTGTTTCCTTGCACGTGTATTTTTACACGCTGAGGCAATGGTATTTTTTAGGCGAGACCCTCAGGAACTGGATCACTAGCTCATTTTCATAGACATTGCCTATGTGGCCTCCGAGACACCAGGTATTGACCAAAGTTTCACCTTTGCCAATTCACTGGTGAAAAAGCATAGCTTGCTTTTTATGTGCATTTCTTTCAGTTTGAGTGGTGTTGGATGTTCTTCATGGGCCCTTTTGAGTTTCTTTCCAAGTGAGCGACCTAGTTACAGTTTTTTCTTATTGGGAACAGAGAGTTCTTTCCATATCTAGGATGATCTGTGTTCCAAGTAGTCTATCCTCATTTGGGACACGTTTTTAACTTTGTTCCTGGTACTTGCCATGCAAAACTGTACAAATCTTCACCTGTCAGAACAGCTAGCATCAAAAAGACTACAAATAAATAGCAAATGTTGGCAAAGACATGGAGAAAATGGAACCCTCCTACACCATTGGTGAAATGGATAAGTTGGTGCAGCCACTATGGAGAACAGTATGGAGGTTCCTTTAAAAAGTAAAAATAAAACTACCACAGGACCCAGCAATTCCATTCCTGGGTATTGTCAAAATAGTCTCAAAAAGCAGAAAAACCGAATCCAACAAGAACCACACATGATATGGAATGATATGCAAAGTTATCATATGATATTCAGCAAACTGTTCTTACCTTCCACAGAGGCATTCTCACAGTGGGGTGAGCCCAGGGAGTGTAAGAAGGAATGAGACTTGGGGGACCCTGCCTGGCTGAGGCCTGCTGGGGGCTGGGGCCACATCTCCCCCAACCTGATGCCACCATCTGGCTTTGAACACAATTCTGCCTCTTTGCCTAATTAACTTGGAAACCTAACACAACCTAAGTTGGGGATACATGTGTGTGTGTGTGTGTGGTCCCTTGCTACCTGTGTGCAGCCACTCGGGGTGACCATGGGAGCCCCCTCCCACCTTTTCCCAATTGCAGCTGTTGGCAGCAGACTCCTCAAAGACCATAGGCAAAACCTTTTGATCTGGCAAAGCTGAGTTTACTGGACTCAGTGCAAAGGCAATGAGGAAGGACACCACCTCGACCAAGGAACCTAGAAGAAAGACTCAGAGCCAGGAAAGTGCACAGTGATATCCAAGTGGGAATCTGGGGGCAAGCCAAAGGTATGACATGGTCACTGTGGATTGATTGGTGGACATAGCCTAGGGTTGAGTCTTCACCTAGGGTTGGGTTACAGTCTTACCTTCCTGGACCAAGTTTGTCCTGGAGCCAGAAGCTCATGTACTCTGCTCTGTTCCCAGTTTGACAATGCAGTGGGAAAGGATGCCCAGTCCCAGAATTGTTTGTCTTGGGGACAGGATGGTCTGTTTGTTCCCAGTGTGATGTAACACAGGACTAGGAAAGGATGCTGGCGTCAGATTTCACAAGACCCTTAGGCCCCTGTTGGTGCCCAATCACTCCCCTATGAGGTCACCAAGATGATTCTTGGTCAAGCCAGGCCAAAATTACTTTGGCCTACACTAAGAAAGACCACGACCTTGTCAGAGCCTTAGAGACTTCTTAGAAGGGCCAGGTCAGGAGTGAGATGTTTTTAATTAGATTTTTGAGTCTGCTGTAAGGCTGGACTTTAATGATGGGATCTGATGGGGATGGAGCCAACCTGACTCAGGATTGGGGGACCCTGCTGAGCCAGGGCTTTGAAGGTAACTGCAAGAACAAAGGGCCGTCTGCAAAGCCGGGGTTGTTATGCTCAGTTGGAGGCCGTCACCCTGATGAGGGCTGGTTAAAGAAGGTCATGTTTGGATAAATGGATTTTGAGAAAGCTCCTGAAATCAGCAATAAAGTTATTTACAACTTCTACATCCTAGATAAGAATTTCCTGGCATAGCAGAGGCACTGGGAGCTAAGAGGCTGGGTGACTGTAGTTGTGGTTCTCACCTGAGCAGGTCAAAAGCTGCTTCAGTGTGGGGGAAGCCACCTCCCCCTGGGACTTAAAGTTACAAGATGGTGGGTGTCAGGTGGGCTTTCTTGCTGACTTCTACCCGAAAGTATGTCTTACTGAGGGACCCCCAGCAGTTAGAGCTGTGGGGTCAGCAGGGCTGAGAGGTGAGAAAGAAGGCAAATGCAAGGTGGATGGATTCCTGGATGGATGTGGAGGACAGAGGAGCCTGGCATGCTGCAGTCCATGAGGTCACAAAGAGCCAGGCACGACTTGAACAACAAAACAACCCAGATTAATCCTCAAAATTATTCCCCAGAGTGAAGGATCCAGACAGTAATTCATCTAGCCTTTTGGCTTGAGATATATATATCATGAGGTGGGCATGGCAACCCACTCCAGTGTTCTTGCCTGGAGAATCCCGTGGAATGAGGAGCCTGGCTGGCTATACAGTCCATAGAGTTGCACGGAGTCAGACACGATGGAAGTGACTTGGCACGCACACATATATATCATATATCAGGTTTTGAAGCTAGCGTCTATCACAAATTTCACTTTCCAACAATGGCTGGAGTGATATCCCCCACACCATTTGCTTTTCCAGAACATTTCCACTCCCTCATCAGAAGGTAGAGTCCCCTTGGCCCTGGGCAGGCCTTTATGCTTGTCTTGACTAGATGGAGTCTGCAGAAGAAATTAGTAACATCCAAGGCGAAGTCCACCTCTTGAGAGGCTCACCCTCACAGGCCCCACACTGTTAGGGAGGTGACCCAGAGGGGCACGTGTGCAGAGGGACCATCCAGCACCCACTTGCCCATGTGGCATCTTGACAAAGATGCCTAGCCCTCAGTGGGCTGGCCCCAGCTGACACCACATAGAACAGAGATGAGCCCTGCCCATGATTTGGACCCACCAGCCAAATGGACCTTTGATGTTGATTTAAGCCACTGTTCTGGGTGGATAGTGGACTGGAAAGTCATGTATTTCAATTCCTGTGTTATTAAGCAAACTGATTTTTTTTTAACAGTTACCATTTTGACCACTTTGAACTGTCCAGGTCAGTGGTATTTAAGTTCAGATCATTCACATTCGTGTGCAGCCATCACCACCATCCATCCCCAGAGCTCTCTCCATCTCTGTGCCCAGGCCCTGGCACCCAGTCTCCTACCTTCTGTGTCTGTGAGCTGGGCTGCTCTGGGGACCCCATACCATAGATAATACACTCTTGATCCAGTTGTGTCTTGGGTTATTTCACTCAGCATAATGTTTTCAAGGTTTGTCCATGTTGAAATATGTATCAGAATTTCTTTCTTTTTTAAGGCTGAAGGACACTCCACTGTGTGTCTCTACCACACTTTGTCCACTCATCTGTGAACACTGACGTATAAGTACCTGTCCCAATCCCCACTTTCAATTCTTTTGGGTAGAATTGTTTCAAATACCCTTTTGAGATCTTCTGATGTCATATTTTTCTCCTTGGATGTACTAATATTGCTAATTATAGTAACATCATTTGTAGTTGAATTGCCTCTGCACTCTTGGAATGAACTCCACTTGGTTATGGCATTGTGTAGTCAGGTAGCCGCTGAGTTGTGTCCAGCTCTTTGCGACCCCATGAACCTATCCTGCCAGGCTCCTCTATGGGATTCTCCAGGCAAGAATATTGGAGCAGGTTGCCATTTCCTTCTCCAGGGGATCTTCCCAACCCAGGGATCAAACCCACGTGTCCTGCATTGGCAGGCAGATTCCTTACTGCTGAGCCACCAGGGAAGCCCCGGGTTATGGTATATTCATGTCTTAATCTGCTTTTGGATTGTCTTAGCTAATTTTTAATTTTTGAACTGTGCACCAATATTTCAGTG
>SJYC01096816.1:0-16394 GCA_006408675.1 Madoqua kirkii
CTAGGTTGGTTACACACACACACACCCACATACACACCCCCCCCACACACACAAACACACAGATGGGGGCCCCAGGGAAAATGAAGGCAGAGGCTGGTAGGAGGCTCCCCAGCCAAGGGACCCCTGGGGCTTCCAGCCCCACCAGAAGCTGGAAGAGGCAGGAAAGCGCCCTCGGGGGCGCGCGGCCTGCCAGCCCCTGCGCTGGGCTTCCGGCCTCGGGCCTCAGACAGTTCGTTTCTGCTGTCCTCAGTTGCCTGGCCTGCGGCCCTCTGTTCTGACAGGCACAGGGGCTAACCGCGAGGCGTGTGCTAGTCGCCCAGTCGTGTCCGACTCCGCGACTCCAGGACTGTAGCCCGCCAGGCTCCTCTCTCCACAGGCTTCTCCAGGAGGGAATACTGCAGTGGGTTGCCATGCCCTTCTTCAGGGCATCTTCCCGACCCAGGGTCTGAACCCACATCTCTATGTCTCCTGCATTGGCAGGTGGATTATTTACCACTATCGCCACCTGGGAAGTCCACGGTAATATCCCATAGTCTTCATTCAGTAATAGACAACAAAACAGGAAAAAAAAGATTGGAAACACACCCAAAGCTGTGTGGACGTTTGGGAGTCAACAGAGGTAGTTCTCGAAACCAGGAGGCGGGTAGATGGCTTCACAACGGGGCCGGGACAGTTGCGTTGGTCGGGGTCAGTCGTATCTGACTCTTTGTGATCCCACGGACTGCAGCACTCCAGGCTCCTCTGTCCATGGGATTCTCCAGGCAAGAGCACAGGAGTACATGCGAAAGGGGTCAGGGGCTCCCCAGCCTGCGTGACATTCAAAGAACTAAATATGATGCAGATGGTTTTGCAATTGGCTTGAAAAATAATCTTATGGAGTTCTAATTAGGAAATATTTTCAAAACGAGAGACAAAAGAACGAGCTGGGAAGAGCAGGATGGAGACGAGGCGATGGAACGCAGGTGAAGGACAGAGACGGGGATGCAGTGAGACAAGCCTGCCCGACTGCAGACTGTCTCCAGAGCGAGCTGAGCTCTGACGTCCGGGGAGAAGCCAGGCTTCCAGCCTCTGCTCCTGCGGGGCTTTCTCTCCCTCAGAAGCACCTTCCGGCTCCCGCTTACACACCCACACACAGCACTGCTCTGGCTGACAGGAAAGGGAAGCGCACTCAGATCCGTGGGTACTTCAGGCCCTCATCCCTGCAACTGCACACCACGCTGTGGGCCTCTGCCAGCACTCAGCCTGTGCCCTGCGTGCTTGGGGTGCGTGCGCCCCGTCTGCTGTGTGAACCTGCACGAGTGCAGCGCGTGTGATCCTTGGCTCTGTGTCCCTCGGGGTTGATCGATTGTTATCCTGGGCGTGGCGGTGGAGGAGTTTCCCACGAGATCAGCCTTTGACTCAGCGGACCGAGTACACAGGTGGGCCTCCCAGTGTGGGTGGGAGCCTCCAGTGAGTCTGCTGAAGGCCTGGGTAGGGGGAAGAGGCTGGGTCAGGGGTCGCCCGTCTTCGAGCTGGGCGCCACTTGTCTCCTCCCTCTGGACTCGGACTAGGATTTTCACTGCTGACCCTCCCAGTTCTCAGACCTCAGACTCGGGCTGGGGCCCCACCAGTGGCTGCCCCGGGTCTCCCTCTCACCTCCACTGTCGTGTGAGTTGATTCCTCATCTCTGTCTAGCAAGCTAGCTGGTTAGCGATTGTCTATCATCTATTATCTGTCTATCATCTATCTATCTATCTATCACTTCATGGTAAACAGATGTAGGAAACAGTGACAGATTTTATTTTTCTGGGCTCCAAAATCACTGCAGATGGTGACTGCAGCCACAAAATTAAAAGATACTTGTTCCTTGGAAGAAAAGCTATGACCAACCTAGACAACATATTAAAAAGCAGAGACATTACCTTACCAAGAAATGTCCGTCTAGTCAAGGCTATGGTTTTTCCAGTGGTCATGTGTGGATGTGAGAGTTGGACTGTGAAGAGAGCTGAACACTGAAAAATTGATGCTTTTGAACTGTGGTGTTGGAGAAGACTCTTGAGAGTCCCTGGGACTGCAAGGAGATCCAACCAGTCCATTCTGGAGGAGATCAACCCGGAACATTCATTAGAAGGACTGATGCTGAAGCTGGAACTCCAATACTTTGGCCACCTGATGTGAAGAGCTGACTCACTGGAAAAGACCCCGATGCTGGGCAAGACTGAAGGCAGGAGGAGAAGGGGCCGACAGAGGATGAGACGGTTGCATGGCATCACTGAGTCTATGGGCAGGAGTTTGAGCAGCTCCAGGAGACAGTGGAGGGCAGCGAGGCCTGGCGTGCTGCGGGTCATAGGGTCACAGAGCGGAGCATAACTGGGCGACTGAACAGTCTCTCTGTCTCCCAACCTATTATCTATAATCAGTCAAACAGTGGATGGGTCAGTCTATGCATCTGTCCATCCTATTGGTTCTGTCCCTCTGGAGAACTCTGATAAACTCTGACATGCCACCCACCTTTCTTCATTCAGGAAGAAGATTAGAACGTGGGCCTTGAATGGAGATTCAAGCTCTGTCGTAGGGCTGGACAACCCTGAGGGCAATGATCGTCCCTTCTGGGGTCCGTATAAGTAAACACGCGCACGTGCACACGCACACGCCCCTCTGCCCTCACATCATTGGTGGCACAGGCGTGCCGTTCAGCCTGGCAGCCCCTGCGAAGGCTTTGCTCGCCTCCCAGCTCTGGCGCTGGCATAAATAGGAGAAGACGACAAAGGCGTGGCCCCCACGCCCCTGTGGTCTGAACGCTTTCCTGCGGGCTCCCTCTGGAACCCTCTGCACAGGTGACTCCTCAGACCTCAGCTGGATGATTTTGTGCACAAGGCTAAGTGCCTCTAACGTGGCGCGCAGCAGCAACTTCTGAGAAGCTAAAAATACTTATTTAAATGTTCAAAATGACTTTGGGGTTAATTTTCGCTCCGAGGACCAGCAGGCAGGGCCCCTGCCAGGCACTCAGTGGCGTGCTGGCCCCATCTGAGCGCTTTCCTGCGGGCTCCCTCTGGAACCCTCCGCACAGGTGACCCTCAGAGCGTCTGCGTGACTCCTCAGACCTCGGCTGGATGATTTTGTGCACAAGGCTAAGTGCCTCTAACGTGGGGCGCAGGAGCAACTTCTGAGAAGCTAAAAATACTTATTTAAATGTTCAAAATGACTTTGGGATTAATTTTCGCTCCGAGGACCAGCAGGCAGGGCCCCTGCCGGGCACTCAGCGGCGTGCTGGCCCCCACTGCTAGGGAAGCTGCCAGTCACTTTCTTCCCATTATTTTCAGGCTGGGGGGCAGTCTGGGGACTGAAACCAGCGCGCACATGCGGAGCAGCGTGGGGAGGCAGGGCAGCGGGGCTGAGGTTCCAGGTTCCAGGCCCACCGGTCGTCGGGTCTCCACCGCCGAGCTGGCTGGTGCCCCTCAGACAGCAGACGCTGGCCTTCCTCCCGCACCTCGGCTCCTCAACAGCCTAAGTCCACGGAGAGCGACGTCCCGCCTTCCTGGGGCAGCCAGGCCCGTGGGAAGGACTTGCGCGGGAGGCCCTGCGTGGCGGCCGAGGTTGAGCTGGGAATCCCTGAGCCTAAGGCAACATGTCGGGCAGAAGGTGACCCGGCACCCTTCCCGGTCAGGAGGGTCAGGGGGCAGGGAGCTGCAGGTCTGGGTGAGCCTCTGCCCCGGTGTGGGCCAGCCGGCCTTCTGCTCTAAGCTATTTGAAAGCCTTACTCTGAACACTCCCGGAGCCCAGGCAGGACTCCTGTAACCTGGCTGAGCTGACCTGAGCCCCACCCTCTCCCACATGACCCTCCCTGTTCCTCTTCCTCCAGCTCCACCCTCTGACCAGTGGCTACTTGGATGGTAGCTGGGGTAGGGTGGGGTGGGGTGGGGTGGGATAGGGCTGGAGACACAGCTTCTCCTTCTTCGGATCCTCAGACCCACCTCCCAGAGGCTCAGGGACGTTATGCTGCCTGAACATTGAAGACACTCCCTAAGAAACTCAATTCAGAAAACTAAGATCATGGCATTGGGTCGCACCATTTCATGGGAAATAGATGGGGAAACAATGGAAGCAGTGAGAGACTTTTATTTTCTTGGGCTCCAAAATCACTGCAGATGGTGACTGCAGCCATGAAATTAAAAGATGCTTGCTCCTTGGAAGAAAAGTTATGACCAAGCTAGACAGCATATTCAAAAGCAGAGACATTGCTTTGCTGACAAAGGTCCATCTAGTCAAGGCTATGGTTTTTCCAGTAGTCATGTATGGATGTGAGTGTTGGACTATAAAAAAAGCTGAGCACTGAAGAATTGATGCTTTTGAACTGTGGTGTTGGAGAAGACTCTTGAGAGTCCCTTGGACTGCAAGGAGATCCAAAAAGTCCATCCTAAAGGAGATCAACCGTAAATATTCATTGGAAGGACTGATGCTGAAGCTGAAGCTCCAATACTTTGGCCACCTGATGCGAAGAGCTGACTCCTTAGAAAAGACCCTGATGCTGCGCACGATTGAAGGCAGAAGGAAAAGGGGATGATAGAGGATGAGATGGTTGGATGGCATCATTGACTTGATGGGCATGTTTGAGCTGCCTCTGGGAGCTGGTGAAGGACAGGGAAGCCTGGCGTGCTGCAGTCCACGGGACAGCCAGAAGCTGGATACCTGAGAGACGGAACGGAGCTGAACTGAAGAAGCCCAGCCCACCCGCTGAAGACCCGCGCTGCATTATGCTGCCCTCATGACCGTGCGTCCAAGCTCTGTAACTGTGTATTCAGAGCAAATGCATTATTTAAACAATAATACACTGTCTGTTAGCTCCTGGCTGGGTTAATGGTTGGCTAAAGCAATTACAGGGCCCCAGGGAGGGACTTGCTGGAGAAGCACTGAGACGCACAAGCAGCTGATACGTGCCTCCTCTTTATGGTGGGAATTAGAGGCTTTCATACCCTGTGCAGGGAAGCCCAGAGAACCTGCCTTCAGAGCAGGAGACGTGGGTTCGATCCCTGGGTGGGGAAGGTCCCCTGGAGAAGGGGATGGCTACTCAGGCCAGTATTCTTGCCTGGAGAAGTCCACGGTCAGAGGAGCCTGGCGGGGTCGCAAGCGGACGCGGCTGAAGCGGTTTGCTGTGCATACACACGAGCTGGTTGGCTTTGCGCGTGCCTGATTCTCACAGTCGCAGCACTGAGTGGTGCTCCAGCTGCGTCTCAGTTTAAAATCTCAGAAACGCCACCCACCGCCGTCAGTGCCGTCTGCATCCTAAACTATTTGCTGAGCGTTGTTTATATCTCATCTCATCTCAAAGATTTAATAAAGGAGTTTCATTATTCTTGCTCACACTGAGGAGACTGTTATTTGTTCACGTTGTATGAAAGTAACACCTGGCCCTGGGCCTTGAACCTGAGTCTGGCCCTCCAGGCTGTGATAGAATGTGGAGCTACACCCCAGGTTTCCGGAAGCTCCTCGGCTTGTAGGAGCCACACAGATGGGTGGGTGTCTCCAGGGTTGGCACGCTCCCTGGGCTGGTCAAGAGAGCTCCAGGTTGCACTTGTGGTCCTGGAGTCTGTTGAAACTGATCTGCTGGTAAATTCTAAGGTCCCAAGGCTGTCGTCAGTGAGCTGAGCTTCAGTTTTCGCCCCTAGTGCTGGCCTCTGCTCACCAGGGCAGTCAGGGCAGAGCCAGGGAGAGGCCAGGGCCTGCCGGCAACACAGCTTCCAGGGGCGCCTCTTCTGAGTCTCAGGCAGAGAAGCTGACGTGTGATGGAGCTGAGATCCACCCCAGTGCTCCCAGGCCTGTGAGACTCTAGCCTCGACACCACGTCCTTAACGACTTTGAGGTGGACCTGCTCCCTGGAGTGTGGGCTCAAACCTAGACTGGCTTCTGGCCAGCCGAGTGTGACAAGCATGGGGGGAGCCACCCCCACAATCGGGTCACAAAGCTCTGTCTTAGCAGACTGGGGCGACAGGGCTCCCTGTGGCAGAGAGCGGGGCAGAAACACGGTGGTCCCCTGGGGCCGAGAGAGAGGGTCCCAGCTGAGCACTGGCAAGATGACCGAGACTTCAGTGCTGTAGGTACAGAGCCAGGTCTGCTAACAATGTGACTGAGCTGGGCAGCATGTCCTTCTCCAGCTGAGTCTCCGATGAGGGTGCATCCTCCGTCAGCACCTGAGATGTGGCCTGGTGGTCCTGGATCAGAGCGTTAGGCCAGCCCATGCCTGCACATAGCACCTACAGAAGTGAGGAGATGGTGAGTGGGCGTTGTTTTGAGCCATTTGCCACCTCGGTCAGAGCCAGTCACGCTCAGCTCAGTGTCCGCTCTGCCCCGTTCACTCCGCCTCCTCCAGCATCAGCCTCTTCTCCAGAGACCTCTGGCTGCAGGCGCTGATCCGAGGGCTTTATCCATGCAACAGTCCGATCAATTGCTTCAGATGGTGGAACTGTTCAGGCCCTTCCCATATCAAGGCCACCTTCATCCTCAGGATCCAGTTTAAATACAATGGTGTAGTTTAGAAGCCAGTGCACCACCAAACCCAATGGCCTCCACCCGATTCAAGCCACCCTGGCAAGGTCAGCCGGCCTGGCTTCCTCTGTGACCTCTCACTAACGCCCCCAACCTGGCATCCATCTGTTGCTCCCTGATTCTCTGGTAGGAGAGTGAAAGGCATCCGGCCCCATTACTACATGAAAAATGGGAAATGTGGACGTAGAGACTGACTTCCTTTTCTTGACTCCAAATTCGCTGCAGACAGTGACTGCAGCCCTGAAATCGGAAGACGAGTGCTTCTTGGCGGGAAAGTGTGACGAACCTAGGCAGCGTGCTGAAAAGCAGACACACTGCTCTGCTGGCAAAGGTCCGAACAGTCAGGGCTGTGGTCTTCCCAGGGGTCACATTCGGTTGTGAAAGCTGGACCGTAAAGAAGGCAGAAGGCCACAGAACTGATGCCTTCGAACTGCGGTGCTGGAGATGGCTCCTAAAATTCCCCTGGACATCAAGGAGATCTAACCATCTATCTCAAGGGAGATCAACCCTGAACACTCATTGGAAAGACCGATGCTGAAGCGGAAGCTCCAGGATTTTGGTCATTTGAAGGGAATAGACAAGTCACTGGAGAAGTCCCTGATGCTGGGAAAGACTGGGGGCAGAAGAAGAGGGCATCGGAGGATGAGATGGCTGAATGGCATCACAGACGCAATGGACGTGAACTTGGGCAAGCTTCAGGAGATGATGAGGCACAGGGAGGCCTGGGGTGCTGCAGTCCATGGGGCTGCAACGAGTCGGGCACGACTGGGGATGAGATGGTTGGATGGCATCACAGACGCAATGGACGTGAACTTGGGCAAACGCTAGGCGATGGTGGAAGACAGGGAGGGCTGGGGTTGCGGCCAGCCGGGCATGACTGGGTGGCAACTGAACAAGTGCTCCGGCCTCTCACGGACACCAGTTCTCCCAGGAGCTGAGCGTCTCTGAACTCCTCTCCTGGCCTGTGGACCCCTGGCCTGAGCTCCTTGCCTCTCCAGTCCTTCTCTATGTGATCAGCCACTTCTCTGCACTGAATTAGCCGGGTTCAGGGGAACAGAACCCACAGGATGTTACAGAGCAGGCCGGGCTTATCAGAATCGGAACCAGCTCTTCTGCGATGAGGCAGGTGTGCATACACAGGCGTGTCTGTACCTGTGTGCACACTCACACACACACACGTGTCCAAGTGCACACAACCCACTCCTCCCCATCAGACCCTCTGGCCTCGCCTGGCAGCCCTGGTAACAGACGGCCTGGACCCACTGCACCTCTGCACATTTTCACAGTCCTCACTCTCAGCTTCAGTTTCTCCCCCTCCAGGCAGGGCTGCCAGACCGCGGGGCTGTTAATGAGCTGGCAGCTCGGAATGTCATTAGGGGCCCTGAGGACAGTGGCTCTGGGTGGCTCAGATGCCCAGATCGCCCCCCTGCCCTGCACAGCACGGGTGCTGGTAGCTCCTCTTTCACTGATTTCCCCCAAAGTGATACCAAGAGTCGACACTTAATGATAATGAATTGAATTGTTCCTATCCAAAGAGGATGGACTGGCAGCATTCTGGAAACCGAGAGATCCTGGATGCTGGCTAAGAAAACAAAAGTAATCGGATTACACAAGGAAAATGAGATAAACATTCATTAAAATTACAGTAACAGGCTGTGATGGACGAGCTGGCAGAGGAGCGTGGTGGGGCCGAGGGCCCCCCTGCCAGGCCGAGGGTCCTGAGTGCCCCTCGTCCTGAGGAATGCCCTTGCCGCTCAGTTCAGGGGGAAGGTGTTTGGTTTCCCTAAAGGTTCTTTTAGGAAGGCTAACTTTTTAAAGGTACCTTTACTTTTTCATGATCAGCTCTCAAAAATGTTCCAGTGGAGCTAAGACCTTCCAGATGGAAAACATTTTTTTTTTCATTGTCTTTTGAATCCATAATTCTGGACATTTTGAGGGAGGCAAAGGCCGGCCCCCTTAGCATCGGCCCTCAGCATCCTCGGTCCTGGGTATTCTCGAGAGGGAAACCGCTGTTATGCCAACGTCCACACATCCCCAGACCCTCATTTATGGTGACCCACAGAAAGGTCCTAGAGTGGGAGGGAGATCCTCCGGGGTCTTTGGGTCCTCGGTTCTGTGGCAACTGGGCTGGCCTCCTTCAGCTTCACTGAACTCAGCAGATGGGCTGGTCAGCGGCTCGAGGCGTCTGGGGAAGCGGTACTGCCTCGGCTGGTAGCAGCCACGGCAAGCTAAAGCCTCAGCTGTGCCCATCACTCTTACCCAGCTCCGGACAGAGGCCACGACCTCTGCAAGCCAGCCCTCCGGGCTTAGCAGCCCAGGCCGCTCAGCACCGTGGCTACGGCTCGAGGATGTCAGGACGAGGGTGCTCTTCGCAGAGCCTGGCCTGCAGAGCGTCCATGGGCGCCAGAGAAGCAAGGGGGCCACGCCCCCTCCCACCTCGTCAGCTGAGCCCTCGGACAGGGGAGATGGGCACTGTCCTGAAGGGGGCTGTACAGGGCCACCGAGGGGCAACCGGCATCCACTTGCCTCCCGCCGGGGGCTCCCAGTGCCCAGGGCCCTCAGCCCTTCCTGGACCCCCACTGCTTGACTCACACAGGACAGGGAGCCCAGGAAGGGGAAACCGGGATGGGGCTGGGCCAGGCCGAGAGCAGCCCCTCTGGCCCGCTGGGGAGTCCCATGAGCTTGGGAGAGGCCGTTGACAGCTCCCTCTCAGGGCCTCAGTCTTCTCATCTGTGCAGAGGTCCTAACTGAGGATCTCCTGGGGCCCTGTGGAGGGTGACACTGACCCAGGGGCCAGTGAAACGAGAGCCTGGGAAGGAGGCGCCAGCAGCATCTGTGTGTGAGATGCTCAGCTGGTGAGTGACCGCAGGCACTGGGACGTGGAGTGTGGGTGCTGGAGACGCGGAGGAGGCGCCTTAAAAAGCCAACAGCAGAGCTGCCTTATGGGAGAATCCACGGACTGCACAGTCCATGGGGTCGCAAAGAGTCGGACTCGACCAAGCGACTCACACACAGGACCAGCGATCTCACTCCTAGGGGCACATCCAGACGAAACCACGACTCTGAACGGTGTGTGCGCCAGTGTGTTTGTAGCGCCGCTATTTACAGGAGCCAAGACTCACAGTCGCCAAGGCCTGGATGTGAGTTTGCGTAGGCTCTGGGAGTTGGCGGTGGACAGGGAAGCCTGGTGTGCTGGGGTTGCAAAGAATTGGACACGACTGAGCGACTGGACTGAAGATTTGAAAACAAACTAACTGTCCACTGATGGAGGAATCAATGAGGAAGACGGGTACGCACGCAGTGGAACACTACTCAGCCAGGCAAAGGGCGAAAAATGCAACTGGCAGCAACACAGATGGAGAGAGACGATCATACCAAGTGAAATAAGCTGGACAGAGAAAGCCGAAACCCGGGTGATATTCATACGTGAGATCTAGAAAATGACACGAATGAACATATCTACAAAGCAGAAACAGACTCACAGAAAACAAAGCTATAGCTGCTGATGAAGGAAGGGGGCGATGCAGCGTTTGGGCCAACAGATGCACTCTACTGTATGTAAACTAGACGAGCAGCAAGGACCTGCTGTGTGGCACAGGGCACCACATCTGGAGTCTGCTAATAAGCTACAGTGGAAAAGAATGCCACTCACTGGAAAAGACCCTGATGCTGGGAGGCACTGGGGGCAGGAGGAGAAGGGGACGACAGAGGATGAGACGGCTGGATGGCATTGCTGACTCGACGGACGTGAGTCTGGGCAAACTCTGGGAGACGAAGGACAAGCAACCTGGCGTGCTGCAGTCCACGGGGTCGTGGAGTCACAGAGAGCCGCACAGGACTCGGCGACTGGACGCAGCACATGCGTGTGTGCGCCTGAACCGTCTCGCTCTGCTCCTGACTGACGAAGTTCTGCCAATCAGCTCTGTTTCCACCGAGAACGGAGAGCTGCGCCTGGAAAGGGCAGGTGCCTCTGCTGCTTGGGGCGGGCCAGACGCGGCCCGAGTTTCCAGGGGGCCAGAGTGACTTGCAGAGGCACCCAGGGCCACTTTCGTCCTGGTGAACCGCCTCCCCCACCCCAACACCATTGGCTTCATGCCTCCGGGCGGTGTCCCTTCCCTTCTTGGCTCTCCTCCTGGAGGTGGAGTTGGGAGAGAGGACCTCACCTGACCCCGGGACAGCGCACCTGAGGTCTGCTCCACTCCTGACAGGGACTTGGGGGGTCTCTATGCACTCTGATCATGTCAGCCTGTGGGGATGCCCCGTCCCTGCCACAGGCTACTGGGTTGCCATGGAGGCTGTCACCTGGGAGACCATCACCCAGCAAGGGTGACGTGCGGTGCTCTGCCTGCCTCCCGTGGTCCATCCTGCCCTCCTGGGTGCTCCCAAAGGATGCATCTGGCCCCCGGTGATGATGTAATCTCCACCAAGACAGGGTCACCTGTGAGGGTGCCAGGACAGGGCTGAGCTGCACTGTCCGGGGAACGGCTCGCACGGCCACCCCACAGGGGACCCTCTTGATAGATGTCACCCACTTGGCGCCAGACCGAGCCTCCAGCCCACCTTTGTCCCAGATACACCCTCCCCGACCTGCATCTGGAGTCCCGGAGCCCTGGGGCCCCTCCCGTAGTGTATCTGTCCTCCACGTGGACAACAGGAGCCTGCGCCATGTAGGGACAAGCAGAGCCCGTGAGCAGCTGGTCGTAGGTGGTCCTGGCCCTGCGTGTCTGCAGGCAGGAGTTTCTGCTTCCTATCCTCAGACCGTCACATCTTCTGCCTTCTCCTGGAGGAGGCGGCCACGTCCAGCCTCCTTGGTCTTAGGGGATCTGGAGACAGGTTGGAGCTGGCGCAGCAGGGGGATCTGGAGACAGGCTAGAGCTGGCGCAGCAGGGGGATCTGGAGACAGGTTGGAGCTGGTGCAGCGGGGGGATCTGGAGACAGGCTGGAGCTGGCGCAGCGGGGGGATCTGGAGACAGGCTGGAGCTGGTGCAGCGGCACTGCCTGCCCACTGACTGCGCTACAAGGCTCCTGAAAAGAGGAGAGAATGGCTTAAAGTGTGTGAACAGACATGAACGCAACCTAGACTTTTCCATGATGTTCTGAAGAAGACCACACTGCTCACCGACATGGGTCATTTCTCCCGTAAACTACACGGAAAACCGGAGCTCTGCCTGCAGTGATCACACATCAAGCCGAGAATATTTATGCTTAATTTGCTTCCATTATGCTCAGCCTTACACGGCGATTCTGAGTCAACCGCTGAGCTTCATCCTCCACGGCCTGCCTGCCCTACCAAGGTCAGACGATGCCGTGCTGTCTCCGAGCACGCAGGGGCAGCCACCTGACCCCGCCGGCCGCCGGGAGGCCCTTTCTTCTCAGCAAAGAGCCGGCTGTGCCCGCGGTCAGCAGGGGGACGCGCTTTGCACCTGGGAGGAGCTGCGACAAACTCCCCGGTGGAAGGTGCTGTGAGACACGCTCCTTCTTCTGCGAAAAATGGCAGATCCTGAGAAGGAGAGAAACAGACGCTGGCAGGCTGGAAACTGCGTCCGCGCGCGGGGCTGGAAGGCATGTTTGAGCGGCCAGAGGTGCCGCCCCGAGCTGGAGCCGAGGGCGTGGCAGGTCTCTGTTTGGGGGGGCTTCCTGTCCACTGCCGCGTCCAGGTCCTCTGAGGGGCTCGCTGTGCACTCAGGGAGGCTGAGTCCTTGAGAGACCTTCAGATGAGGTTTTATCATCACTGTTGTTCACACAAGGAAATGCCACCTGTGGAAACAAAGGTTGACGGCTCTGAAATTTCACCGTTTCCACCAAGCACAGGGGATAAAGCAGCACTTCTCCAAGAATCCTCTTCTGAAAAACTAGTCTATGCCTCCTCCAGTGAAGGATCTGCCTCCAGGCTGATTGACTGAGGAGGATGCACTCGCCTCTATACCCATGTCCTGAACATGCAGCCGGCAGGGGCCCCCGCACTGCCCAGGGCGCCGGCCCACACCGCTGGTTTTCAGTCGCTAAGTTGTGACCGACTCCTTGCGACCCCATGGACTGCAGCACGCCAGGCGCCCCTGTCCTTCACCAACTCCTGGAGCTTGCTCAGACTCCTGTCCATTGAGTCACGGTGATGCCGTCCAACCCTCTCATCCTCTGTGGTCCCCTTCTCCTGCCTTCAGTCTTCCCCAGCATCAATATTCCCCAGCATCAGGGTGTTTTCCGGTTAGTCAGCTCTTCACATCAGGTGGCCACAGTATTGGAACTTCAGCTTCAGCACCAGTCCTTCCAGGGAATATTCAGAGTTGATTTCCTTTAGGATTGACAGGTTTAATCTTCTTGCCGTCCAAGGGACTCTCAGGTTTCTTCTCCAACACTACAATTCGAAAGCATCCGTTCTTCAGTGTTCCGCCTTCTTTGTGGTCCAGCTCTCACATCTGTGGGGCTTCCCTGGTGGCTCGGACGGTAGAGCGTCTGCCTGCAATGCGGGAGACCCAGGTTCAATTCCTGGGTTGGGAAGATCCCCTGGAAGAGGAAATGGCAGTCCACTCCAGCACTCTTGCCTGGAAAATCCCATGGATGGAGGAGCCTGATAGGCTATAGTCCCTGGGGTCACAAAGAGTCTGACACGACTGAGTGACTTCACTGGAAAAACCACAGCTTTAACTATTTGGACCTTTAACTATATGAGCTAACTATACGTCAGCGCCCACACAGCAATGTCTTTGCTTCTTAACACGCTGCCTAGACTTGCCGCAGCTCTCCTTCCAAGGAGCACGTGTCTTCCGATCTTACGGCTACAGTCACCAACCACAGTGATTCTGGAGCCCGGGAAGCGTTACTCTGTCACTGCTTCCACTTTTTAACCGTCTCTTTGCCTTGAAGTGAGGCTTTCTGTGACCCAAGAGGCACCTGCCTTTCCCTCGTGAGTGGCCTGCCCATCTCCTGTCTCATGGTGAGACTCCAGGGCTGCATCTGAAGCACGTTTCAGTTGATGGGGACCAAAGCCACACCTCCAGGTCATAGCAGCTCCATGGAGTCGGGCCACCTGGGAGAGTGGCCTCAGGCTCAGCCCAGATGCAGCAGTGGACACCACGGTCCAGCCATGGCTGTGGGAAGGGCCCCCCAGGAATGCCTCGAGGGACTTGCTGGGTGACAGAGTGGTCCTGGGCCCCAGCTCGGCTCCGGCGCACAGGGGCCCACGGTGCACAGGGGCCCAGGTCATGCTCTTCACATTCTGCAGAGGCTTCTGGTCACAAGTCGGTAAGACACGTGGGGTGGGGACCAGGAGCCCCTTCTGTCTGCGCCTCCTCTCTCAGCTCTGCCCTGACTGAAGCTGAAGGACAGCATCTGCAGCCTCCCAGCTTGCTGGAGGAAGGGCAGCTGCTGGAGGGGGCAGCAGGGGTCCCCAGGGGCTCAGGGAAGGTTGGATCAGAGCCTCTCTAGGGCCGCTGGCTCGCCCACCCTCCACGCAGCCCAACGTGGGGCCCAGCTCCCCAGGATGGAAGGACAGATGCCTCGAGTTGATTATCCTTTCCTGGATGGTGGGACTTCCGGTTAAAACCCACTGGCCACAGGCTCGCCACAAAGTGCAGCGCCAAGACTTCACCAGCCAAGCAGCTGGAGCCCCGAGCTGCTGCTTCAGAGCCCCCTTCCCAGCTGGGGACGTCATCTGCTCCGCGCGCCACGGGTGCAGCGATGGGACGAAACCGGGAGGCCCCACTCCCCCAGGCCTCCCCTGAGCAGGGGATGGGCCCGCGGAGGGGCCAGGGCAGAGACCCCTGCTCCTCATGCTCAGCCTGTGGGAAGGGGAGACGTGAGCCCCACGCGGTCCCCGCAGAGGGCGGCCCTCCCCGTCATCGTGTGTGAGTGGGGTGCCCTGCAGTCCCCCACCCTACAGAGCGAGGGGAGCGAGACCCCTGAGGGAGAGGGTGCTGGAGTCCAGACCCCGCTCCATCCATAGCCCAGGATACACCACCCACACCAGGCCGCTGGCTGTTAACACATGACTGGACGTGCTTTTGTATTAAAACACACACACACACACACACACACACACGAAAAAACAGAAACTTCATTATTGCGCAGACGATTGTTCCCACCTGTCAGCCTCCCGCAGGGTCATCTCACAGAGGTGTGTGTGTGTCGGGTGTGGCTCAGCTGGTAAAGAATCTGCCTACAATGCGGGAGACCTGGGTTCGATCCCTGGGTTGGGAAGATCCCTTGAAGGAGGGAAAGGCTGCTCCCTGGCAGAGCTCCTGCAGGAAAGAAGGGGGCACGGGACCCCTCCCCACTCCGATTGCCAGGAGAGTCTGAGCGTGGAGAGAGAGCCGCTCAGTGTGTCCGACCCTGTGTGATGCCGGGGACTGTGGAAGGCGCTTAGTCATGTCCTACTCTTGAGCAAACTCTGGGAGGTAGTTAAGGACGGAGCAGCCCACTCCACTGTTCTGGCCTGGAGACTCCATGGGGTTGAAAAGAGCAGCGCCAACCAAAAGCCACCCTGCCCGCCCTCCTTGACCGCACACGGACAGGGGCAGCCCGGGGCGGTGCCGGGCCAGCAGCCGGGGTTCCGGCAGAAACAGACCAGCGCTCAGCCCGCCCCGTGGGCAGCCTGTGGCCGGCCCGGGGCCTGGCTCCGCGCGGCACCACCCCAGACGAGCTGCGGCTTTCTCCATTTGGATCATTTCTGCCTTCCAGAGGGGGAGTCAGGATCCAGTCTCCCCAGAGACACAGCGGAGCTGGCCCAGAGCGCCGCGAACACGGAGTAAGTGCCGTTGGTAATAAGACGGTAATAAGTGCCGTTGGGACGGTGGTGTAATTGCCAACAGGCTTTCAGTTCAGCTCAGGAGATCCGCCCTGGGGTTTCTTTGGAGGGAATGATGCTAAAGCTGAAACTCCAGTACTTTGGCCACCTCATGCAAAGAGTTGACTTATTGGAAAAGACCCTGATGATGGGAAAGTTTGAGGGCAGGAGGAGAAGGGGATGACAGAGGATAAGGTAGTTAGACAGCATCGCTGACTCAGTGGATGTGAGCTTGAGCAGTTCAGTTCAGTCGCTCAGTCGTGTCCGACTCTCTGCGACGCCATGAATCGCAGCACGCCAGGCCTCCCTGTCCATCACCAACTCCCGGAGTTCACTCAGACTCACGTTCACTGGGTCAGTGATGCCATCCAGCCATCTCATCCTCGGTCGTCCCCTTCTCCTCCTGCCCCAAATCCCTCCCAGCATCAAAGTCTTTTCCAATGAGTCTGCTTTTGAATATGCTGTCTAGGTTGGTCATAACTTTCTTTCAAGGAGTAAGCGTCTTTTAATTTCATGGCTGCAACCACCATCTGCAGTGATTTTAGAGCCCCCCCAAAATAAAGTCTGACACTATTTCCACTGTTTCTCCATCTATTTTCCATGGAGTGATGGGTCCAGATGCCATGATCTTCATTTTCTGGATGTTGAGCTTTAAGCCAACTTTTCCACTCTCCTCTTTGACATTCATCAAGAGGCCCTTTAGCTCATCTTCACTTTCTGCCATAAGGGTGGTGTCATCTGCATATCTGAGGTGATTGATATTTCTCCCGGCAATCTTGACTCCAGCTTGTGTTTCTTCCAGTCCAGCGTTTCTCATGATGTACTCTGTATATAAGTTAAATAAGCAGGGTGAAAATATACAGCCTTGACACACTCCTTTTCCTATTTGGAACCAGTCTGTTGTTCCATGTCCAGTTCTAACTGTTGCTTGCTGACCTTCATACAGATTTCTCACGAGGCAGGTCAGGTGGTCTGGTATTCCCATCTCTTTCAGAATTTTCCACAGTTTATTGTGATCCACACAGTCAAAGGCTTTGGCATAGTCAATAAAGCAGAAATAGATGTTTTTCTGGAACTCTCTTGCTTTTTC
>SJYC01096817.1:0-39752 GCA_006408675.1 Madoqua kirkii
GATATCTCTAATTTTCTTGAAGAGATCTCTAGTCTTTCCCATTCTGTTGTTTTCCTGTATTTCTTTGCATTAATCACTGAGGAAGGCTTTCTTATCTCTTCTTGCTATTCTCTGGAACTCTGCATTCAGATGCTTGTATCTTTCGTTTTTCCTTGGCTTTTCGCTTCTCTTCTTTTCACAGCTATTTTTAAGGCTTCCCTTGACAGCCATTATTGAGCTGCAATTACTAACTTAATGGAGGGGAAGCTTGAAAACAGATTGAATCTCCAAGGGGGTAAATGTGGACGCCAGGCTCTTGGGATCTTCCCTCAGCACTGTTTCACTCGTGGCTCAGAAGCCAGGCAGAGGCCTGGATCGTGGACTGTTCCAGTGAGACCGAGCGGGGAGACGCCACGTTCCCCCCACCAGAGCACGTCTCTCCACCATGGCTGTTTCTCAAAGCAGGGAGCCAGAGTGAGCCGACCCCAAGCTCCCCTCTGCCTGCAGCCCGATCCATCCACCACTCAGAGTGTGATTTTGTCCATGGATGTGCCAGGGAGGCAGAAGGCACCATGGGGAGGATGGGCCCATGCTCCCCCAAAGCTGCCTCTCAGACAGTGGGTCCCGAGGGCCCCTGGCCCACATCCAACTAGGATCCCTGTAAAACCCCTCACCTGGCCAGACACAGGCCTGCACGCTGCCTGCAGTTACACGTACATCCTGGGTCCACACAGTGACGTGCGTGTGGCCTCCTCACCTCCCCAGGTGCCCTCGTCTGTCTCCAGCCCCCACCTCCCCAGGTGCCCTCGTCTGTCTCCAGCCCCCACCTCCCCAGGTGCCCTCATCTCTCTCCAGCCCCCACCTCCCCAGGTGCCCTAGTCTCTCCAGCCCCCACCTCCCCAGGTGCCCTCGTTTCTCTCCAGCCCTCCCAGACCCTCGGGTGGGGCTGTGCCACGTACTTCTGCATGCTTATCCAAGCTTTACATGTGAAAGCCCACTTGAAGCCACTCTTGATTTCCCACCCCTGCGGAGATGCCCCAGAGGACTGAAGGGCTCAGACGCCCCCCTACGTCTATAGCTGAGCAAAGATTTGAGATCAATGAGATCTTAGGAATCCCCCAAACACCAGATTGTTACAAGGCTCCCACATGCCGGGCCGGTGCCCAGCTCTGAGAAGCACATCTAGGTAGCTCCGGCCCTGACAGCGCTGGCTGCTCGATGGGCAGGCTCTGCTGGTTCAGGAGACGCTGACGCTGCAGCTGGACCCAGGGTGGAGGTTTTTCCTGGAGACACTGCGGGTTGAGAATAATTGTGAACGTCTATGCAAGGCTTGGCCTCTGAATGTCTGTGATCAGCTTTTCACTCGAGCCCTGTGTTAGAAGCTCATGTTCACCAATCAAGATTCATTTTACACAGATCTCAGTTCAACATCAGGGGACATGTGGGTAATTAGAAATGTCTATTCAAAACTTAATTAAGGTATAAATCCCTTGTTGAGATCTAAGCACTTTTATTGGGACAGTATTTGTATCAACAGGTATTGACAGCGACACCTTGGAGAGGCGTTGGGAGAATTCTATGGTCCCCATGATCTAATTGGTAAGTCATACAGTTGAGAGGTGGATAATGATAAGATCTGCTACATCTATGTTTAATTGGCGGCTAGCTTTCTGTCCTATGTTACCTTAAGATGTTAACTCGGTTGTGCTGTATCTGGGTTGCCCCTGTGACCAGGTGACCGCCAGCCCAATTGTTTCACAGTGGTGATGTAATGACCTCCGAGGCCCTGGTATTAATTTAGTGTTTATAGAGTTACCACTCAGAAGTAGGGCTTCCTAGGAGGCTCAGGGGTAAAGAATCCGCCTGCCAATGCAGGAGATGCAAGAGATGTGGGTTCGATCCCTGGGTCAGGAAGGTCCCCTGGAGGAGGAAACGGCAACCCACTCCAGCTTTCTTGCTTGGAGAATGCCATGGACCGGGGAGCCTGGTGGGCCACAGCCCGTGGGGCTACAAAGAGTCAGACGTTACTGGGAAACTGAACCCACTCTGGCATACGGTACTAGTGGGCAAGACGCTCCATGGCACCAAGTGCCTCCAGACCAGTGGTCGCATCTGACTTTACTTTGATCCCCAGAAATGCTAATTCCTGACACACAGGTGAGAAAAGAATGTATTCAACATGGGCAAAATTAAACATATGTGAAGACTTGATAGGAGTTATTGAATTATTGACTTTACAGACAAATTCTTTATGCGCCCATAATGAACATAATTATGTATCCTAAATGAATATAACAAAGCAGCAGTATTCTTTCTAATTAACTATTAGGGTCTATAAGGAACTGAACTGTTAAGAATGGCACGAAAATACTTTGAATGTCGGCGATATGTCTGCAAACAGCAACACACAGGTATATGTATATGCGCATACACACTCGCTCTCGAGTAATCAGGAACTGTTCCAGAATACCGGCTCACCTTCAGCTGGGAGAAGACTTGCTTTTCAGCGGCTTCTGTGCCTTTTCCCCCTGTTTCTGAAAGTGGTCAAAGTGTGGGGACAGGCTGGAGGGCGGGATGAGGGTTGGCCCCTCACGTTCATGCTGGTGCTCGGGGTGTCAGTTGCAGAGAAGTTTTTCAGCCAGAGGCGGGCGGGGTGCTGGGAAGCCCCACGGCCCATTTTCCTGGCTGCTTTTGATTTACGGACTGCTGAATCAGAGCTTCAGAACTGGTCTGGGGAACTTGAGAGGCCGCTGGAGGTTTTGCCCAGCGCCCTGCTAGGCTGAACAGCTCTCTCAGGGTTCAGGCCAGTTTGATGGCGTCCTTTCTGGCAGCCTGGATCTCCGGGGCTGGCCCGAGTGTCTTGGCTGCGTCCTGAGTCAATGCGGCTCTGGTGCTGCGTCAGGGGACGCTGCCCGGCTCTGCTCTGGGGCAGGACCTTGGCACACGGTAGCTGGGGCAGGTGGGAAACCATGCCAGGGGCTGGGTCCCACCCAGTGGGGACTCAGTCTCAGACACAATGTGACGGTCAGTGTCAGCGGAGGGCTGCAGACTTGGGGAGGAGACCCCGTGAGACCAGGGTCCACGCGTCTGCAAGATTCCAGATCCAGCAGGATGCAGCTTGCTTTGGGTGGGGGCATTGCTTCTTGATTTGATCTCCAGTGACAGCAGATATTTGCAGACAGGGGACCTGGGCGCTGGTGAAGGAGGCCAGCCTGAGACTCAGCCTCCAGCTGTGGCTCAGCGTCTTAGGCGCCAGGAGAGGGACACAGGGCCTGTCCTCCCGCACCCACCCTGGCTGACGCGTGGTCCCCGTGCCTCCAGCCCGGGCGGCTCTCCTGGCAGCTTGCGGCTCAGGCTGAACCACGCGGTCCCAGTAGCGTGGCGCTCCGTTGCCCGGGTCACCCTGGAGAACCTTCATCACGGCCAGGACATGTCAAAATGAGTCACTGAAGGATGCAAACGGCCCCGGCGACGGAGCAGAGCAGGCGCCGGGCCATCTGTTCCGAGCGCCGGCCCGCGCCGGCACCCTGGGCACTGACTCACTCTCCTCGCCAGATGAGCACCAGGGCTGGGCATCAGCTGACGGCCCCTGAGCAGCCCGCCCCTCCTGCCCGGGGGCCCGGGGCTCTGGCTCGGTGGGTGGGCAGGGGCAGCAGCTGGCGCAGCTCGGGACCCGCTTCCCCCAACACACCCTCCCTCTGCTTTTCCTCTGCTGCAGCTGTGATGTGCAGAACATGCAGACGTTACCAGCAGAAGCGCCGGGGTGGGGAGACACAAGCGTGTGTGTGCGTGTGTGTGTGAGGATCGCCCCTCTCCCTGCTGCGTGACACCCACACCTGGCCCTGGGGTCCCCTTGGCTAAACCTTCAGTCCCGCCTGCTTCCTCACCCGCTGCGACCCTGGAGCTCCCTGGCCTAAACCAGGCGTGAAAGTGTTTCTGAAGGACAGCAGCAATCCTGACTTCTCTGTGCCTGAGCTGCTGGTGGAGAAACGCTCCCTTTCAATGGATCCGACCCAGGAGTGCGTTCAGAGCTTCTCATCTTGCATCCGCATGCTGTGCAGAGTCACCCCCGAAATCTGGAGCTGGAAGCCCGCGTCTTTCCCACCCATGCCCCCCCGTGGAGTCAGAGGATAAGCCCCAAGGAGTCACGCCAGCCTCAGGGACTCGTTGCTGTGACTGTGTCAGTAAATTAGGAAAGTGGGCCGGGGGCTCCTTGGAGAGGGTGCCTCTGTGTGGGATAATTTGAAATTTAGCTCCCGGGCGTTGCCATAAACCGGCTTTGATTCTGGAATCCATCCCACTTGTGGAGGATATGAGCTGGGAGGACCCACACCAGAGATGGCAGGAGGCCATTGGGTTTCTCCGGAGGTAAACTCTTGGAGTCTTGGTGGTCCTGAGGGAGAGATCTCAGGACTGTGAGCATCCTTCCTGGATCCGGGATCCAGGCCCCTTGGACCACTTTCCCCCGGGGACTGTGGCCTCCACAATCCCGCCTCTGCTGGCCTCACTCTAGGAACATGACCCTTCCCTTCCTTCTGAGAGACTTTCAGACCAAAGTGGGGTCCCTCCTTCCCGCTCCCTGTCCTGCCCTCTGGAATCTGCCACACCTCGGCCTGGCAGGTGCACAGGGGCCAGAGCCTTCTCTGCCTCACCTGCCCTGGCCTGGGCCGTCACCCCACCTGTACAGTCCCCTGGCAGCCTCCCGCCTGGTCCCCCACGTCTGCCCAGCAGACATTCCCGACCTGGCAGGAAAACTCAGGCTCTTAAAGCAGGAGGTGAACGAACGATGCTAGCTTGACCTCTGGTGACCCACTCTCCGTCTGCTTGGAATGCCCCCTGGCTGCAGCCCCTAGGAGTGGGGGCCTGGGTCCTTACAGGCACCTTCAAGCCACCCTGCCCCTGTGGGGGTCCCACCCCCTCCGGGGGCCGGCCCATTTTCCCCAGGGGAGCCGCCCAGCTCCTGACCTGGACGGGGCCCCTGCCTCGGGCTTTTGCACCTGTGGTTCCCTCCACAGGAGGGCTCTATCCCGCCTTCTTCACACGCCTTCTTCACCCGCTGCAGAGCTGTGCTCAGACCGCCTGGACTGAACCGCCCTGGGCACCTCTCCTCCGTCTGTGCCTCCCTCTGTCCTGGCCTCCTGCTTTGCTTGTCTGCAAGAGGCCGCCTCTCCGCTGTCTGCCTCTCCCATCAGACGTGAATCCTGCAAGGACGGAGTCTCTGTGATTCGCTGTTGGACCCAGTTACTAGGTGGTTGTTCAGTTGCTCAGTCATGTCTGACTTTAAGACCTCATGAACTACAGCACGCCAAGCTTCACTGTCTGCCAGTTTGCTCAGACTCATGTCCATTGAGTCAACGATGCCATCCAATCATCTCAACCTCTGTCATCCCCTTCTTCTCCACCTTCAATCTGTCCCAGCATCAGGGTCTTTTCCAGTGAGTCTGCTCTTCCCATCAGGTGGCCAAAGGATTGGAGTTTCAGCTTTAGCACCAGTCCTTCCAATGAATATTCTGAGTTGATTTCCTTTGGGACGGACTGGTTGGATCTCCTTGCAGTCCAAGGGACTCTCAAGAGTCTTCGAGGAGGGATGGACAAGTGAGACCCTGCCGAGATTCCAGAACCAACACCTGGCTGAGACTGGAGGCCAGCTAGCAGTCAGCTCTCCCGGCAGAGGTGATGTCCCTCCGCCTGTCACCACAGAGCCAACACGTGGCCTTGGGGACCACGTCCCACAGAGACCGTCTTCCCGTGAGGTGTGACTCTCAGGACTGGCTCTTCCCTCCAGGTCTCCGAGGTGTGCTGATCAGCTGGCCTCATCGAGTGGAAAGTTCTGCTGCCAACAAGAGAAGGCAGTGTTAGCGATCGCGCTCAGCTGTTCTTGAGCATGCGTCTCGTGGACGGTTTGTTTCAACAGCGCTTTGCTAAATAACGGTCTAGTAGGAGAGGACTTAACTGTGTAACTTAATTGCATCATGTAGAATTGTCACCACTCACTACAGGGACACTCACATGATTTTCCACTTGTGGATTTTTATCTGCCTATGATTTATTTATAATTACGCCTGCATTTGCACTGTATGCTGTACACTTTTTTAAAAATAATTTTTTCAAATATGGTTGGCTCTAATCTTCCCAAGCACCCTGTCGAGTTTTAGAGCAGATACAAGACCTCGGGACACAGCTGAAGTGGTGAAACACTGGGAGAGGAGGACACAGTCACCGGCCCTGGGCCGCTGTCGGGTCAGGGCTGACCTTGGCCTCCCAGGAGCAGCCCTGAGCAGACAGCAGGCCGAGTGGCGATGCTGGACCAAGGCCGGGGCTGCTGGAGCACACAGTCCTGGAGATGGGGTGAGGGGCGACTCCGGGCTGAGGCAGTGATGGCTGGTCCCCTTCGAGCTGCTGTTTTAGCAAAAGCTGATGGGGAAGTGTGGCCAGTGGGGGTCCAGTCCCAGGAGCCCCCAGGAGCCCCGACGTGCAGGCCAGCGGGTTGTCCCTGAGCCCCGGGCTCACAGGCCCAGGAGCTGCCCTACCAAGTAGCTCCAGATGGCGGACCCGCAGTGGAACCGCCCTGAGACACGCCTTTATCGAGCGGGCGGCCCGGGTCCCTGCCCTCAGGGAGAGCGCCCGTGCCTGAGAGACACCCCAGCTGGGCGCCTCTCAGGGGGCCGAGCCCACCCGTCCCCACTGCAGGAGGGGGTTCCTGGGGGGGCACTTCCACCCAAATCCGAGAGTGGCAACCTCCTGATGGAGGCGGGAGGGGTGCTGGGGCGGGGCAGGACATGGGCTAGGAGAGCTCCACTGGGAGGTGGCCCCGCCACCCAGGTGAGTGCAGAAAGACTGTGGGAGGGCCTCGCATGCAGTCAGCGGGCAGCGGGGAAGCCTTGGGGGGGCACACAGGTGGGCACACGGGCAGGCAGTCACACGGGTGGGCACACGGACGGGCACCGACTGTAACAGGAGGGCACACATAGCACCAGTCCTTCCAATGAATATTCTGAGTTGATTTCCTTTGGGACGGACTGGTTGGATCTCCTTGCAGTCCAAGGGACTCTCAAGAGTCTTCGAGGAGGGATGGACAAGTGAGACCCTGCCGAGATTCCAGAACCAACACCTGGCTGAGACTGGAGGCCAGCTAGCAGTCAGCTCTCCCGGCAGAGGTGATGTCCCTCCGCCTGTCACCACAGAGCCAACACGTGGCCTTGGGGACCACGTCCCACAGAGACCGTCTTCCCGTGAGGTGTGACTCTCAGGACTGGCTCTTCCCTCCAGGTCTCCGAGGTGTGCTGATCAGCTGGCCTCATCGAGTGGAAAGTTCTGCTGCCAACAAGAGAAGGCAGTGTTAGCGATCGCGCTCAGCTGTTCTTGAGCATGCGTCTCGTGGACGGTTTGTTTCAACAGCGCTTTGCTAAATAACGGTCTAGTAGGAGAGGACTTAACTGTGTAACTTAATTGCATCATGTAGAATTGTCACCACTCACTACAGGGACACTCACATGATTTTCCACTTGTGGATTTTTATCTGCCTATGATTTATTTATAATTACGCCTGCATTTGCACTGTATGCTGTACACTTTTTTAAAAATAATTTTTTCAAATATGGTTGGCTCTAATCTTCCCAAGCACCCTGTCGAGTTTTAGAGCAGATACAAGACCTCGGGACACAGCTGAAGTGGTGAAACACTGGGAGAGGAGGACACAGTCACCGGCCCTGGGCCGCTGTCGGGTCAGGGCTGACCTTGGCCTCCCAGGAGCAGCCCTGAGCAGACAGCAGGCCGAGTGGCGATGCTGGACCAAGGCCGGGGCTGCTGGAGCACACAGTCCTGGAGATGGGGTGAGGGGCGACTCCGGGCTGAGGCAGTGACGGCTGGTCCCCTTCGAGCTGCTGTTTTAGCAAAAGCTGATGGGGAAGTGTGGCCAGTGGGGGTCCAGTCCAGGAGCCCCCAGGAGCCCCGACGTGCAGGCCAGCGGGTTGTCCCTGAGCCCCGGGCTCACAGGCCCAGGAGCTGCCCTACCAAGTAGCTCCAGATGGCGGACCCGCAGTGGAACCGCCCTGAGACACGCCTTTATCGAGCGGGCGGCCCGGGTCCCTGCCCTCAGGGAGAGCGCCCGTGCCTGAGAGACACCCCAGCTGGGCGCCTCTCAGGGGGCCGAGCCCACCCGTCCCCACTGCAGGAGGGGGTTCCTGGGGGGGCACTTCCACCCAAATCCGAGAGTGGCAACCTCCTGATGGAGGCGGGAGGGGTGCTGGGGCGGGGCAGGACATGGGCTAGGAGAGCTCCACCGGGAGGTGGCCCCGCCACCCAGGTGAGTGCAGAAAGACTGTGGGAGGGCCTCGCATGCAGTCAGCGGGCAGCGGGGAAGCCTTGGGGGGGCACACAGGTGGGCACACGGGCAGGCAGTCACACGGGTGGGCACACGGACGGGCACCGACTGTAACAGGAGGGCACACGTGTGGGCACCGACTGTAACGGGGCAAGAGGCGAAAGGCTGCTGTGGCCCGCACCCCGCCAGCCCCTCCCCAGACGGAAGGCTCAGAAGGCCTGCTGCCCCGGCAGGCACTGGGAGTCTTGGACAGCATATTTCAGTTTGGAGTTTTCCAGAAATTACTCTTGAAAAGCCTAATGCTTGCTTTATCAAAAGAACATGTGTTTACGTAGGAAGTCAAGCAGTCCTCAGAAGTGCATGTAAGAAACCACACCCCCCAGCCCTCTGGTGCAGGCTCCACCCTGCTCCCAGGAGCCTCCGGAGACTCACCCTGCGTGGGCGTGGCTCCCACGGAGCAGGCTGGGGAGACTGTGGGGAGGTGAGCGTGAGCAGTGGGGGCACCGGGCTGACTCAGGTCTAAGGAGTCCAGACGACTCCCCTCTGGGCAAGCGCTGATCCTGTGAGCCACCCTCTCCTTCTCCAATGAATTCTTCTCTGGACCTTGCATTTTTCAAACTTTGTATCATGATTTTGCACTTTTTCTATTGAGTCCTGTGGCCTTTAACCACCCCCACCCACCCACCAGATCCCCGCCCTTTTCCTGTTTCTGCAGTGGAATTCTGGTGGTTTGGTAAATCCACGTTCAGGACTCAGCAATTTCAGTCTCTGTCTCTCACGCACACACACACGCACGTGCGCACACACACAGGCTCAGACACAGAGGACGGAGGCCCATGAACTTTTGCCTCTGGGTGAAGGGTGAGAATTGCCTTGGGTTTTCACTTGCCGAGTTGTTTTGAGCTTTTTGCCCTTTCGGCACTAGCTCTAAACTTCCCAGCGGGGCCAGCACATCTCATGGACTGTGGGCCTGCTGTCCGCATCCTTCTTTGGTTTCCGAGCCCTTTGCACTCGCCCCTCCTCCCAGCTGCTTGCTTCTGGGTTGGCGGCGCAGGATCTCGGATGCTCTGGGGCGTCCCTCTGCCGGTCTCCCAGGCTCTGGCTCCAGTCTCCCTGAGCTGGCACGGCGCCTTTCCTGGTTCCTTTGTTCTGCAGCTGCTCAGCTGTGTCTGACTGCTTGCGGGTCCTGCAGCAGGCCAGGCCTCCCGGCCCTTCGCCGTCTCCCAGAGCTTGCTCAGACTCAGGCCGCTTGAGCCGGTGATGCCCTCCAACCATGCTATCCTCTGCCACCCCGTCTCCTTTCACTCTGTGCACCTTTGTCAGCAAAGGGATGTCACTGCTGTTTGATGCACTAAGTGTGCCGAAGCTTTCCTTCCGAGGAGCAAGCTTCTTTTTAATTCCATGACTGCAGTCACCATCTGCAATGATTTTGAAGCTCAAGAAAATAAAATCTATCACTGTTTCCATTCCCCTCCTCATCTTATTTGCCGTGAAGTGATGGGACCAGATGCCATGACCTTAGTTTTTTGAGGGGTGAGTTTTAAGCCAGCTTTTTCGCTCTCCTCCTTCACCTTCATCAAGAGGCTCTTCAGTTCCTCCTCAACTTCTGCCGTTAGGGACATCAGCGGTATCACCTGCGTATCTGAGGTTGTGATGTCTCTCCAGCCAATCCCGATCCCAGCGTGGGGCAGACAGGGTTCTGCAGTTCTAGCAAGTCCTCGGGTGATGTCACTATTCCGCATCCAGGGGCAGCCAAGGTCTGGATAGCAAGGAAGTGCGTGGCCCCCGTCACGACTCTCCCAACGTTCGTGGGCGGCGGCGTGGCCTCGCGCAGGGCTGAGCCTGCAGCTGAGGAGCAGGGGGGTGGGGGCAAGGAGCAGCAGACCCAGTTCCCTGGGCGTCCCCAGAGGCCTGCGGGCGGAACCCGGGCGCCCCAGAAGTCACCCACTACCCCTGTCGGCCAGCTGTGGCGCTGTGGGGTCACTGTCAGGATTATCTGAATCTTATTATGTTTTGCATCCACAGAATGGAGTTATTTCTATTTGCCAGGCTCAGCACACAGGGTGAGGCCCTGAAACGGCCCAATACGCAAGCACTCTGAAACCAGGAGCCTTATGTAAAGAGAGAAACGAAGGGCCCCTGAGTTATATGCTCATGTTTCAGGAAACAGTCTGCAATCCAACGGAATCGCTCGGGAAACAAGGCGCAGAGTCGCACGCGGCTGACAAAACCAGCCCGTGTATGCATCCAATCCCCTGTTCCACGTGCGGAGAGGCGAGGACAGATGGGGGAGCAGAGGATGAGCTGTTGAATAATTATGTTAAATACGACACAAATGGGCCCCGGGTCCATCTCCAGCTCTCAGAGGGGGTCCTGCTTACACATAATTGTGCCTCAGAGCTGCACACAGGAAGGCTCCATTCCATCAGCACGCGGAAGGATTTGAAAGGTAACCCTTCTCTCTCCAACTGCTTTTCTAAATACAGCATCCTCAGGGGCGACTGTCTTCCAGAGGCAAAATACTGAAGGAGAAGAGGAAATAGTACGCACTGCCCTCCCCCATCTGGTCCCCCTGTCTGCTTCCTTCACTGCTGTTGGGACATCAATAGCCCTCTCCCCATGCCCTCCTTTCCTCCCTTTGCATACAGTGTCTATAGCATCACCGTGAAAGTTGACCGTAGAGAAGGCTGAGCACCAAAGAATTGATCCTCTCAAATTGTGGTGCTGGAGGAGACTCTTGAGAGTCCCTTGGACAGCAAGGAGAAAAAGCCAGTCAATCCTGAAGGAAAATAAGCCTGAATATGCACCGGAAGGGCTGATGCTGAAGCTGAAGCTCCAATACTTTGACCACCTGCAATGATGTGATGAGCACCTCATTGGAAATGACCCTGATGCTGTGAAAGATTGAGGGCAGGAGGAGAAGGGGGAAATAGAGAATAAGATGGTTGGATGGCATCACCGACTCAATGAACATGAGTTTGAGCAAACTTCAGGAGATGGTAAAGGACAGGGAAGCCTAGCGTGCTGCAGTCCATGGGGTTGCAAAGCGTTGGACACGACTTAGCAAATGAAAAATAACAATGGAGCATCCATTGATGTGCTAACCGAGAAATTAAGATGCTCTCTAGCACTAAGTGAGTTTCCTGTGGGGGTAGGTAAGCCCTGGGGCCAGGGACCCCTCACCTGAGGAGTGGTAGGTGCACAGTGACCTCTGTGTCCATCCACCCCAAACTTTCTTCACAAAGGTCTGCCTGGGGCTGTAGTTGTGCCTGTCAGTCAGCTTTAGCCATTGGCCAACCCAAGGGCAAGCTGGCTTAAGCCAGAGAACGGTGCTCAGTTTGGTTCAGCTCCCAGGAGACAGCCTTTGGCTCGAGAATGCAATTATTCTTAAGACTGATTCTTTGGTAAAAATATGTCCCTGAGGCCATGTGCCTCCATCGGAGCCCAGGAATGGACCTTGCACGTCTTCCTCCCCCTCCTGCTGTGAGAACCACCTGAGATGAAGGCACATATTCTTCATGCAAATATTTACAGAATGTACTGATTTTCTATAGTTGCTGCAACAAAGGACCACACAGTCCTGGCTTAGCAACGCAGATTTCTGATCCTGTGGTTCTGGGGACAGGAAATCCAGCGCAGGTCTCTGCAGGACCACCCTCCTCCTGAGGCTGTAGGGAGAACCTGTCCTCCTGCCCCGCCTTCTTTTTGGAGCCGCCCACGTGGCTTGGCTTTGGCTCCTTATTGCATCTTCAGGGTCGCGCCTTTCTTCCTTAGTCTCTCTCCTCTGAATCGTTTCTTCCCCCTCCCCCTTCCACTCACAAGGATCCCTGCAATTACCCTGGGCCCAGTGCAGTCTGAGCCCACTGGCTGAGCCAGGGTCATCCCTCCATCTCAAGGTCAGTCATTAACCACCGTGAGTGAATCTGCTGCCTTGGTTCCCTTCCCCAGGTAACCTGGACACCCACGGGCTCCAGACAGGAGGTCCAGGACATCTTGGGATGGAGGAGACATCATCCTACCTCCCAAACGAAGCTTCCTGGTGATCACCAAAACTAGAGATGGTCCAAACCCCCACTGACTCGCATGTATGTCATTTTCTAGAACTTTTACTGTCCTGCCTTTTATATGTAGGCTCTTGGTCCATCTGGAGTAGATTGTTTTTATTGAGATACAGTTGACTGAGAATGTGGTACCAATCTCTGCTGTACAGCAAAGTGGCTCAGTTATATGCTACATTCATTTTTTTTTAATATTCTTTTCCATTACGTGTTATTCCAAGAGACTGGCTATAATTTGGAATAGACTTTTGTATATAAGATTGGGATCGACGTTTGTTAATTAATTAGCTTGTATTTGTTGTTGTTCAGCCACTAGGTAGTTGGGTCCGACTCTTTTGTGACCCCATGAACTGTAGTCCTCCAGATTCCCCTGTCCATAGGATTTCCCAGGCAGGCATGCTGGAGTGGGTTTCCATTTCCATATTTAACCATATAAATATCTAATTTGTACAAATCTGTTTACAAAAGGCCACTATTTAACCCTATACTTGAGCAGCATATTTCATAACAAATAAGGCTTATTTCACATATAGTTCTGCCTCTATTTGCTTTAAATATCTTGGAGGTTTAAATATATACTAATATAGAATTTCCACAGCTTTTAATCATCCATAAAACTAAAATAATTAAGTATAAATCTAAATCTGGCAAAATATATTCTCATCTACTCATATAAACCTATAAAACTGATTAAAGAAATCAAGGAATTCTAAATACAAAGAATTCCATGCTCATGAGTGAAAGACTCAGTATTGTTAACCTGTTAATTCTTTCCCAGGTGACTTACAGATTCAACACACTCTCCACCAAAATCCCAGGAACACAGTTTGTAGGTTTGGACAAACTGATTCTAAAGTGTACATTGAGAAGCAAAGACCAGAAATAGCCGACACAGTGATGAGGAAGAATAATGAAGCTGGGGCACTTCCGCAGCCCGGCCTCAAGACTCACTGTGAAGCTGCAGTAACCAGTGCTGGTGTGATGGGAACATAGCCACATCGACCAGAGGAGCAGAATGGGGAGCCCAGGCAGAGAGCACACAGATGTACACAACTTGCTCCTGGAGAAGCAGTGAGACGGTGCCGGGGCCCAGCCCCGGTGGGTCCAGCGTAACTCGAAGCGGGGATGGAGTCAGCGTCCTAGGAACTAGTTGCTCATTAAAGAAATAGAAGGAGGTTAGAAAGAGATAGTGTAGTAGGAGAATTAGTGGAGAAAAAGATGCTGAATAACTTGGTTTACGTGGGATACCAATAAAGCTTCGAGACAAGAAGCTTGCACCACCTACGTAGGCCACCAGCACCCACTCGAATAGCGGAGGGTGCCCCGCCTTGGGCTCCCTCTCACGTGGAACTCAAAAGTCAGGGCAAAATTAGCAGGCTTGGCGAGCACCCACACTCCAGATGGGAATTCAGCCAGAAAAACAGAGAACAAGAAAGAACGACATGGGGGAATCAGTCTTTCCAGAAACTGATCCGATTTCTCCATTTTCAGGTTTGCTTGTATACCTTTTTTACACACAGAGACAAATGGAAATTTTAAAGTCATGCGGGGGTCAGCAGTCCTGACCTTTATCAAAATCAGGTGCTTCTTATAAATGTATACAAAAAGGTCTTAGGGGTTTTACATCATCTTCTAGCCATGAGGCCTGCTGACATTTTATGGTCCTTTCTTTCTGATAATGGTCAGTCAACCAAAAAACTTATTTTCCAGGGGTGATTTTTCTTAAACCAGACACCACCCTCCGAAGGTACCAGATAAAGTTGCATTCCTATAGGGTGAGGGTGTAGTGGGTTACAACTAAGAAAGGAACTTACTTAGGCCAAGGTTAACATGATTACTCTTAAAGGTTAATACTTATTTCTCCTATATGCTAGTTATAGTCATTATAAAGGCAGGGAACAGGGAGACTTAGTAGCAAACATTGGCCCAACAAACGAAAAACCCTTCACCAACATGATTTTTATCTTTAGAAAAACCCAGTGATAACTAAGACTTTCAAAATACCCCAGACTCTCTGTGCTGTTTATGGTTGACAGGTTGTAAAAACTCACGTACACAGTAGCAAGAGTGTGGTAATCCTGTCACACAAGCTAGTCTGCCAGCAGAGAGGTTTGACCTGAGACACCCATGTCATGCCCAGGAATTTTTATTAACTGAAGCTGTAGGTTAACTCCTTCCCCGAGAGAGGTGATGGGGGAGAACCCCCTGTAGAGTCAGAGGTGTAGGTGAGAGCATAAAACAGTAAAGGAGGCAGACTCTGGTTTTGGGGGTAGATGCTCGGGAACAGGGGGTTTCCTGAGGCTCGATCCTGCCTTTGTATATGCCGAAGCCTCCTTCCTCATGATGTTTGCCACGGGCGGAGTTCCTTACAACTGAAAAACGCAACAGCTGGGCATTCACCTGCAAGTCAAAATGAGCCGAGCCACCTTACGTCCTTCACAGACATTAATCCAAAGCTCATCATGGACCTAAACGTGAAACGCAGTAGCTAAACAAGCTCCAGAAGAAAGCATAGCTGACAGATAGAGGACCTTGGGTTTGCTGATGCCAGATACGATGTGGAAGTCAACGCGGAGTATCCACTGGAAGGACTGGAGCTCCAATACTTTGGCCCCTTGATGCAAAGAGCTGACTCATCTGAAAGACCCTGATGCTGGGGAAGACTGGAGGCAAGAGGAGAGGTGGGCAACAGAGGGTGAGATGGTGGGATGGCATCACCAACTCGATGGGCATGAGTTTGAGCAAGCTCTGGGAGATGGTGAAGGACAGGGGAGCCAGGCGTGCTGCAGTCCATGGGGTCACAAAGGGTTGGACATGACTTAGCTACTGAGCAACAACATGACGTGGTGTCCAGTGGGATCCGAGACAAACAGGCACAAATCAGGGAGTCTCTGTAAAGTGTGGAGCTCGATTAATACAATGTTCTGAAGTCGGTTCGTCAGCTGTTATGGAGGCACTTCCCTGAACTGCATGTGGATGGTCCATGAAAGCAGGGTCACGGTAGATGGAAACTCTGCAATTCTTCTGTAATTCTACAACTGTCCTTAAAATAAGGTGTGTTTTTTTTTTTTAATAAGCCAAGTATTGACCTGGAAATTTTACATAAAGTGCACATCTTTGTTACTTCTCAAGAAAAAAAAAAATGTTGACAACATAGGGTCCACAAGAAATCTTGTTATTCAAAATCAATGTGGAATTTTAACACATGTATAGTGTATTCATGCAGGCCTCCTAGATGGCGCTAGTGATGAGCGATTAGTCTGCCACTGCAAGAGACACAAGAGGTGGGAATTCGATCTCTGGGGCTGGTAAGATCCCCTGGAGTAGGAAGTGGCAACCCACCCCAGTGTTCTCTCCTGGGAGATTCCACGGACAGAGGAGCCTGGTGTGCTGCAGTCCAGAGTCGGACACGTCTGAGCGACTTAGCATAATGTACACATGCCCATTTTATAAAACATATATATGGTTATTGCAACAAACTCTGCATTCAGCCGTGCCTTTGAGTCACGGCTCACTTCCTGCTGACCCCGGGAACCACGGATGCTGTCCTGCACAGAGATTGCACGACTCCGGTAATTTTGTCCTCTCTCGCTCTCCGATCAGATATGTGAGGCCCTGACAGCAAATTTGAACACGTGTTTCTCCTGTAGATTTTGACAGAGTGCTGTTATTTCCTGTGTAGGAACAGTCCAATTTCCTGCCCACCATTTCAGGTTTTCTGCTGGGATGAGGATAACATCTCCTGGCCACTCTGAGTGTGGTTTGAACTCTGAAGATGTCTGATGGAGGAAGTGATTGAACCCATTCTTTCCACCCCAGACTTAATGTCGAAATGATTACTCATCTCTCTACTCATAATGCCTATATCGCATGCTGGGGTTGGAAATACAGAAATCTAATTAAAACCTCCCATTGCCTTTAACACTCCAAGTGCCACACCAGGTAGGTTTTACAAACAACAAACGCTCTGAGTCTTTGTTCATGAACCAACGTCGCGTGTTTGGTGCCTTGGTTTTCTGGAAGGAGCCTAGGAGGGTGAATGTCAGTTTCTAACTGTGGAAAGGAAACCTTTAAGAATCCGGTCCGCCTGTGGTGGTCCCACTAGGTCTCTGCAGACTCCACCCTCACGTGTGCAGGCAGACGCTGAGGTCAGGGACTCTTCACTGCAGCCGGTCAGAACCTCGTAAGCTGCTGTGTCCCCCAGGAAGGAGAGGTCACTTTCTATAAAAGGTCAGGTGAAGCCCTGAAACATGCTTTGCACAGCATTTGCAATGCCTTGTCAATGACTTATGATGAAGACTGCTCAGCCCTGCCCCAAGGAGACCTCGGCCTCTCAGGAGCTAAAGGCACCCTCCTGGGTCACCTCCTGCAGGCAAGAACAGGGCCCATAGCTTTTCTGTTTTTAAATGTGGACTTCTGCTTGTATTAGCATGAAGAAAATTCTTTTGTGTGGTTCACGTTCCCAAGAAAATAAATATCATGGGCACTTATCAGTATCAGAGAGTTCACAACGAGCTCTCAAAATCTGACTTTTGAGTTATTAATCTGAATTTCACTATTATCCTGCCAAAAAGACTCTGTTCTTGTTTTCAAGTAATGATATAGGGAACCCACAAATTAAAAACATGGTTCAGAATGAGGAGTGTTAACACAAATTTGGTGAAAATTAGTGTCTTAGTTGCGGTGGCTCAGGTAGTAGAGAATCCATCTGCAGTTCTTGGGTTCAGTCCCTAGGTTCAGGAGACTTGGGTTCAGTCCTTAGGTTGGGCAGATCCCCTAGAGCAGGAAACAGCAACCCACTTCAGTATTCTTGCCTGGAGAATTTCATGGACAGAGGGGTTGGTGGGATATAGTCCATGGGGTCACCAAGAGTTAGAATGAGCGATAAAGCACACACCCACTATGCCTTAGTAATGATGGTGGGGAGTATCGTTTTAAACATTTATGTGGTGACAAACCCAAAAGGACATTTCCAATTACCAGCATCACTTCACACCCTCAGGATGGCTCTCGAGGACAGAGCCCAGGACACGGGACAGGGCAGGACATCGGGAGGCTTTATGAGACAGGGCTCGTTCACGGAGCAGGGCCCAGAGGGAGTCCAGGGCAGCCTCCAGCCTCCTCTGCCAAGAGTGTGTCATTTTGGTGACAAACAGCCTTTTTTGTTTGTTTGTTTGTTTGTTTACCTCTGAAGGTGAGACTTTAAATTTTAAAATGTCCGCAGGAAATAGAGATATTGAGAAGCCGACTCTAGTCCTTTGTGTGACTTGTACAAGCCAAACGTCGCAGAGGCCGAGGGCCGTGCCTCTGCGGGCCCCTGAAGAGTGTTGCCTCTGAACCCGATCACCGAGGCACCAGGAGGACCCGCAGGGTGTGCCTGAGCCCCCGGCGGCTCGCGTGCATCCTCTGTGCGCCGCAGCGCGTGCTGGTGGCGCCTCTGCCTCCAGACTGGTCTCGGCGTCCTTGTAGGTGGAACCGGGCTCACTGGGGCCAGCACAGCAGGAGAATCCCAGGCGGCAGCTCTGGGCAGGAGGTCTCTATCTGAGTCCCTGCTCTGAGCCCGAGCTCTTGAGTCCCCACCACCGAGGATCCAAATGCTGCCAGCCTGTCCATGGTCCAGCCTTGGGCCCTCTGCCCACGGGTCAAACCTCCGGCCACTCAGCACACTGTCCAGCCCACCCCCTCACGCTTTCCACCACTCCTGCCCTGGGACTCTGCTCAGGGTCCTTCCGACCGACTGCAGGGGGCTGACCACCCCCAGCCCTCAGAAGGGCCTGGTGGAAGGAGCTCTTCACAGCACAGAAAGCTCTGAACCTGCCCTGTTTCCTGGAGGCTGACAGCACGTTTGCAAATGAAACTGCAAAATACTAAGAAGAGGGCAGGGCACCCACGCAGAGGCTTTCCAGTCTCAGCAACGGGCAGTCACTGGGTAAACCCTCCAGCTTCATTCCTGGTAGAAGTACACTTGCTGTAATAGCCTGGCAAGTCTTCCCTCTCTTTTAGTTTATTCTGTTTTCAGGTCATTACTTGCCTCTAGATTTTACTTTCTTGGGCTCCAAAATCACTGTGGATGGTGACTGCAGCCGTGAAACTAAAAGATGCTTGCTCCTTGGAAGAAAAGCTATGACAAACCTAGACAGTGTATTAAAAAACAGAGACATCATTTTGCCAACAAAGGTTTGTCTAGTCAAAGTTATGGTTTTTCCAGTAGTCATGTATGGATGTGAGAGTTTGCACCACAAAGAAGGCTGAACACTGAAGAATTGATGCTTTCTAGCTGTGGTGCTGGAGAAACCTCTTGAGAGTCCCTTGGACAGCAAGATCAAGCCAGTCAAATCTAAAGGAAATTAACCCTGAATATTCATTGGAGGGAATGATGCTGAAGCTGAAACTACAATACTTTGAGCACCTGATGCAAAGAGCTGATTCATTGGAAAAGACCCTGATGCTGGGAAAGATTGAAGACAGGAGGAGAAGGGGACGACAGAGGATGAGATGGTTGGATGGCATCACCAACTCAATGCACATGAGTTTGAACAGATTCCAAGAGACTGTGAAAGACAGGGAACCCTGGCGTGCTGTAGTCCATAGGCTCACAAAGAGTCAGACAGGACTTAGTCACTGAATAACAAGATCAATTTTCCTCTCAGTGTAACTCTGGTCTTTATGAGGATGGTCCTCAATAAGCAGGACAAATGATTTCACACACCTGGGAGGGAGGCTGACCCCACCAAATCCTGGGAACAGACGGGAGGCTGGGGGACCAACCCGCCAGCCCTCCTTGTGGTCAAACCATGTTGCAGAAAAATCGGAAAAAGAGTAAATACAAGACCGAATCACTCTGCTGTACATCAGAGACTGACACGGGGCTGCAAATTAACCGGCTCCAACCAAACAAGACCAGGGTCTAAGGCTTGACTTTACTCTGCTCTAAACCTGCTTTGACTGTGTGGATCACAACAAACTGGAAAATTCTGAAAGAGATGGGAATACTAGACCATCTTACCTGTCTCCTGAGAAACCTGTATGCAGGTCAGAAAGCAACAGTTAGAACTGGACATGGAACAACAGACCGGTTCTCAAATTGGAAAAGGAGTATGTCAAGGCTGTATATTGTCACCCTGTTTACTTAATTCATATGCAGAGGACATCATGATGTCAGGCTGGATGAAGCACAAGTTGGAATCAAAATTACCGAGAAAAATATCAATCACCTCAAATATGCAGATGACACCATTCTTACAGCAGAAAATGAAGAGGAACTAAAGAGCCTCCTGATGAAAGTGAAAGAGGAGAGTGAAAAAGTTGGCTTAAAGCTCAACATTCAGAAAACTAAGATCATGGCATCTGGTTCCATCACTTCATAGCAAATAGATGGAGAAACAATGGAAACAGTGGCAGACTTTATTTTTTTGAACTCCAAAATCACTGCAGATGGTGTTTGCAGCCATGAAATTTGCTGCTTGCTCCTTGGAAGAAAGGCTATGACCAACCTAGACAGCATACTAAAAAGCAGAGACATTACTTTGCCGACAAAGGTTCATCTAGTCAAAGCTATAGTTTTTCCAGTAGTCATGTGTGGATGTGAGAGTTGGACTATAAAGAAAGCTGAGCCCTGAATAATCTGATGCTTTTGAACTGTGGTGTTGAAGAAGATTCTTGAGAGTCCCTTGGACTGCAAGGAGATCCAACCAGTCCGTCCTAAAGGAAATCAGTCCGGAATATTCACTGGGAGGATTGATGCTGAAGCTGAAACTCCAATACTTTATTCACCTAATGAGAAGAACTGACTCACTGGAAAAGATCCTGACACTGGGAAAGACTGAAGGCAGGAGGAGAAGGGGACGACAGAGGATGAGATGGTTGGATGGCATCACCGACTTGATGGGCATGAGTTTGAGCAAGCTCTGGGAGTTGGTGATGGACAGGGAGGCCTGGTGTGCTGCAGTCCCTGGGGTCGCAAAGAGTTGGACACGACTGAGCAACTGAACTGAACTGAAACCTCCTGTGGATGGCCGTTGACCCAGTGGGTGAGGCATATACCCAGGCCCTGTTGCCGACCTACCCACGTCTTTTAAAATCTGCTCATAGGGTGAATCACGTCAATTGCTTTTTGAATGTTGATTTACCCCTGCTGTCCTGAAATAAATCTCTTGTGGCTGTGTTTTGCTATCCTTTTTACATATTGGTGGGTTTACTTGCTGGAGCTTTGTTGGGGATGTCTGCGTCCCTGTTCATGAGCTGTTTGTCTGCGGTTCTCTTTTTGGCTTGTTTGCTTGTGTTTTAATCACAGCTGTGCTGCTCGTGTGTGGTGACGTGGGAGGTGACCCCTCCTCTCAGTGTCCTTAGAGCCTGTGCACTCTAATCTTTCTTTCTTAAATATCTGGCGTAATGTGGGAGTGGAGCTCAATTTGTGAAAAGCTTCTTAACTAGAAAATCAGTGTTTGGCAGAATGTGATCATTCAAATCATGGTTCTTTCACGTGAGCGCTCACAGTGTGTGTCTTTCACGGAATTTGCCTATTTATTTATCTAAGTTCTCTAAGCTTGTACGCATGTTATCATATTTCCTCATTACACTTTAACTTTGGTAGGATCTGAAGCAATTTTGCCTCTTCCATTTCTATACTGGTAATTAGTGTCTTCTCTTTTTCTTGGTCCATTTGGACGGAGGTTTGTCAATTGCATTTTGCAGCACCATTTCCTCTCTGTTACTTTTGATTTTTCGGCTCCATCGCTATCTGGTCTTGTTATTTTCTTCCTTCTGTTCACATTGATTTTTAACTTAGTTTTCTCTTCCTGCTTTCTTATGAAAGTAGCTTAGGTCATGTATCTGAAATATTTCATTCTTTCTAAAGAAGCATTTTAAAGCTATAACATTCCTTTCTCAGTGGGTGGTTAGCTGCATCACACATGCTTTTTAAAATTTCTTATAATTGAATATATTTTTTCAATCTCTTTATTTTGTTTGATCTGTGATTTATTTAAAAATCTGTTTACCAGCTATTTAGGGATTTTCCTAATAATTTCATGTTCTTTATTTTTATTTAGTTCTATTATGATCTGGCTAAGTGGTAAAGAATCTGCCCGCCGATACAGGAGACACAGGAAACTCGAGTTTGGTCCCTGGATCGGAAAGATCCTCTGGAGTGGAAAGACCCACTCCAGGCTTCTTGCCTGGAAAAATCCCATGGACAGAGGAGCCTGGAGGGCTACAGTCCCTGGGGACGCAATGAGGTGGACGTGAGTGAGCATGCGCACTCTGTGATCGGAGACGTGCTTTGCATAATTTTAGTCATCTTAGGTCCGTTAAGACGTGCTGTCCTTTCTGTGTCTGCTGCCACCTTGGCGCCTGAGAAAGAGCTCATGGTGAGGCAGGAGGAAGGGGACCAAAGAGAAAGAGCAGCGGGTCCTGGGGCTCCTCCCGACTCTCCCCACCTTGCAGAAGGCGGACTCGAGGATGCGGCCAACCTTGAGCAGCTTCTCTGGGGGAGAATCAAAGTGAGAGAAAAGCTGGGAATCTTGGTGGAGGGGCGGTTACAACTGAGAGAAGCAAAAGCAAGTTTCCCGTAGCTTTTTTCCCAAAAGGTATTTGAAATATCTCACCAAAAAAAAATCTGAAGACTACTCTATGTAGTTATGAGTAGTTGCTAGCAGCTAAGAAAATTATAAATAGTGTTACTTCCAGGTTAACCAGTTTGAAGAGGAGGAAAATGAGGAGTCAAACTCAATTATCTGGAATATTTGTATAACTTCTTAAATAAAACAAAGGAACAGCAACAGCAACAAAAAGACGACTATGGCTCAGCACGCAGTTTTGGTGAACGCCGTATGTACATTCGAGCACGTGGTAAGTCAATTCTGTCCTGTCTGATTCTGTGACCCTGCGAGGTGCAGCCCGCCAGGCTCCTCTGCCCAGGGGACTCTCCAGGGGAGAACACTGGAGCGGTCGCCGGGCCCTCCTGCGGGGGTCTTCCCGACCCCGGGCTCCAGCCTGCGTGTCTTAGGTCCCCTGCACTGGCAGGGGAGCCACGTGGGGCCTCGAGCACCATACGCTGCTGTTCAGTCACTCAGCCATGTCTCACTCTGTGACCCCATGGACTTCGGCCCTTCAGGCGTCTCTGTCCTTCAGCGTCTCCTGGAGCTTGCTTGCTCAAACTCGTGTCCACCGAGTTGGTGGTACCATCCAACCATCTTGTCCTCTGCCATCCCCTTTTCTTCCTGCCTTCAATCTTTCCCAGCATCAGGGGAAAGTTGAATATATACCATATATAGGATATGGAACGTAACGTGTACTATACATTATCTGCCAACATATTGGTCACTATTACACGTGCGCTTGAAAAGGATGCCTGTCCTGCTGTTGCTGGGCGAAGTGTTCTGTTGATGTGAAGGTCAGTTGGGTCAGGTTTGATAAATAACGCTGCCCCGCTCATTTCTGTCTTCGCTGACTTGTGTCTCTTACTTTGTCTAGCTCTGTCTGCTTGTTGATGGAGGAGTCGTGGAGGTCTCCAACTGTGAACGTGGATTTGTTATTTATTCTTGCAGCTCTATTAGCTTTTACTTTACGACCTTCAAATCTTTGTGGTTAGGTGTAGTCACACTTAGAATTAATTTTTATCATTATATGATCTCTTTTTATCCTTCATAATATTTCTTGTTCCAAGCCTATATTGCCTGATATTAATATAGCTACTCCAGATTTCTTTTGTTTAACATTTAAATGAAATCTTTAAAAACTGTTTTTACTTTAAACCTATATGTGTTTTCATTATCAAAGTAGATTTCTTGAAATAGCATATAGTTTTGTTTTTAAAGTAAATACAGTTTAAGAATCCCTGCCTTTTAGACCATTTACATTTAATGTAGTTATCACAGCACTTGCCTGTACATCACTTTATTGTTTTTTTTTGTTTATTTCTTCTATTTTTGTTCTTTTTTTTCCCCTTTCTTGCTTTTTTTTTCGGGATTATTTGAGTGTTGATAATTAGATAGACAAATAGAAAGAAGTATAGCTATACAGATAAATTGACATATACTTATATATCTAGTAATATTATTCATTGAGTAATATAACATAATAATGAATATTATTATTCTATTTGAGTGGACTAGATTTGTGCCATATTCTTTACATCATTCTTTCAGTGACAGAGCTTTCAAAGTACTGCTTTTATAGAATGTACTACACTGTACTATTTAATTAATTTGTCTGGCCAGCTAGTCTGATTGAGAGCTGAAGCTGTTACTTTTTTTCTATTCATCACTTAGCCATAAAGAACTTCCTAAAAATGGTCCTTGAATAAATTAATGAACTTCAGATATCCAATAAAACATATAATATTCACCAATTGTTTCATTTTATCAGTAGCAATTTCTTTTCTCTAGTCACCTAAACAAATAGCCCACAAGTCAATTTTCTTTATTTCCTTACAAGAGACGTTCCGCTTTCTCTTTCCTGAAACCGACTGTGGGGTTGCTCTCCATCTCTGGCGCTGCTCCGCCCAGCTTGCCAGGCATGCAGCCCCTGAGTTACCAAGTCTCCCAGCCTCGCCCCCCAGCGTCTGCCCTTTCTGAACTCAAGACCTCAAGTAAGTCTCAGAGCTGCCTCCCATAGACTGGACCTTCAGTAAACATTGCTTAATCCATCAGATTGGATTTTTGCTTTAATGCAATTTTTTTTTTTCTGTTTTTGAGTCCTTGAGGGGAAAAAAAAGGCAGTATCCACAGGCAAAGCACAGTGGGACGTTTTATCAGGTAGCATAGAGAAAGGGAAATAATGCTGCGTCTGTCTAATAACAGAAGTACATCGCGACTGTAGGAGCTGTCCCAAAGGTGCCAGGGACGTTTCAGTTGTTTTTAAAGGCACAATGCATTTGCTGTTGTTGTTTCAGTTGACTTTTCGGTTTGATACCGTTGAAATAGAAAGCCCTAAAGCAGTGAGCGTTTCAGGAAATCTGCTTGTGTTACAGCAGACTCAGGTAGGGTGGTCGTGCTGTTTGCAGGCTTGTCCTCCCTTTCAGTCCCGAGGTTCCGGCCCACAGTGTCAAGGAGCAGAAGTGCTCACATCTCCCACGTTCTCTGCTGCCATCAGCCACGTGGCAGCAAGATGTGCTCTGACTCCCGTGCAGCAGGGAGAATGGGGTGCTGCTGACACCTCCTCCACTTAGGCGACGAGGTCCACGTCACCCGGGAACGCAGGGACAAGCCCCTGTCCAGGTGTCGCCGCCAAGCCTGGGGGGCCAGCACCTGCACCTGCGCCTCTGCTGGGTCGACACAGCGCTAGGCTTTCCGTGCTAAGTAGGGAACTTCACTGGCATCTGGATCAGTAGCCATCATCAAATGGCGCTTCTTCTTAAGCTGTGATCTTTTCATCCTGCAGGTAGTACAGCGTGTGAGGGATCGCGAAGCGGGAGAAGGACACAGTTCACCTGAATATATTAACAGAGCCAGGACAGGCTCCTGGGACACACGAGGTCTGCTCCACACAGGCCGGCGCCCAAGCCCCAAAGCCCCAGGTCACTTCCACCTTCAGCTCATCCCTTCTTACCTGGCTTGAGTCACCCTTCAGAGCTCAGGTCAAGCTCAGCCTCCACCAGGGAGTGTTCCTCAACCTTGATAACAATTTACAGCCTGAAATACATTCAATGCTAACAAGACTGGCACTAAGTAACATCAGAGGTCACATCTGCGCACATTATCTATCCTCAAAACAGGACGGCGCTGTTTCCCCTTACTAAGGTGAGGCAGCAGACACTCGGAGCAGCTGAAGGCCCAGTGAGAGCTCGGCCAAGGTGAGCGCAGCCCCGCGGAGCCAGGGCTCCTCTGAGATTTCAAACCCCAGGCACACCTGCTAACATGTGACATGTGACGTGTGACAGGCCTGGACTCCATTTGCAGGCGTGTTTGCTGATATACTGAGCTAAGGAAAATGTGCTTTATAGCAAAGAGTATGGCTTGTGTTTATTTCCCGTTGTTCTGAGTCCTGGGCACATTCATACATCTCTAAACTTTTGATGCGTATTCAAGGGAGCTTCCCCAAGGGCTCTGGGGTAAATAATTCCCCTGCAATGCAGAAGACACGGGTTCAAGCCTTGGATCCCCTGAGGGAAGAAATGGCAACCCACTCCAGTGTTCTCGCCTGGAAAACCCCATGGGCAGAGAGCCTGGTGGGCCACAGCCCATAGCGTGGCAAAGAGTCAGACACGAATGAGTGTGCACACACGTCTTCAAGACTGAAACCCGGCAAGCGTCTCTTCCCTTCTTTGCAGGCTTGGGTTTATGTTTGCACTGATAACCCAGGTATCCGTCCAGTCAGAGTGAGCCTGGAGGGCTGGGAAGCTGACCACAGGAGGTTTTGATGGACGCCACCCGCACCAGGAAACGATCCCTACTTCTCTCTGCTGAAAGGACGTCTGCCAGATGGTCAAGTCCCAGCTGCTGATGTGATGGGCAGGAGACTGAGGCGGCGGTGAGGGGGCCCTTTAAGTTCATGAAGCTGGCTGGCTGCAGGGGACACAGCTTCTGGCTCCAGAGTCACTGCTCCCTGGTGTCCGGTGCTGCCTCCCATTGCTCCTCTCCGCGTGGGATGGGAACGTGTTTACACCCATCTGTCAACAACGCGGAGCACCTCCAGCCGTGCTCCCAGGCGTCGAGCGCAGCAGAGCGTTTTGTGACCAGACAATGTAGCTCATGCATCCTTCAGCCGTTTCTTAGGATTAGCTGACAGTCTGTGTTTTCAAGAGACATAGAACTAAGTTTTCCTCGAATATGTTATTACCATTATGAGAAGATATTGCCATTTACACGTTAAAAGTTATTTATCCAGGTTGTGTTAGTTTCAGGAGTACAGCAAAGTGGTTCAGTTATACATACACATGCATCATCCTTTTTCAAATTCCTTTCCCAATAAAGTAAGGCTGTCACATAACACTGAGCTGAGTTCCTTGTGCTCTGCAGCAGGCCCCGGTTGGTTATCTATTTTAAATATAGAACTGTATACCTGTTAATATCACATAATGATTAGCACAACCCTGCCAATCAATTATACTCCAACATAAAACAAAAAGTTTAAAAAATTATTTCTCCAAATTTGGGAAGTCTGCTTGCTGTCTAAAGCCCACTTTGGGCCAGAAAATGGGGGCTTTGACAGATTAGCACGTAATCACACTTGCTGCATGTACTGACCTCATTTAAAAGATGAGGCAATGAAAACTCAGTAGTATTAGCTATCTGCCTAACGTCCCGACTCTGGAGCCCCCTGCCTGGGGCTGTCCTGGTCGAGCCGTTTAACCATCAGTGCTTCCTGTACCTGGGCTGGGGCGGCTGCGGCGTTTCGCAGTGGATGAACAAGGCCTGCCTCCCAGCCCTCAGGAGCTGGACTTGGACACGGTTACACACTGTCCTGTTGAGATGGAGCCAGGGTGCAATGCCCGCCTGGCACCTTGTTCCCTGAGCTTTGTTAAATCTTTTAATTAAAGCATGTTAACAAAGCCAAAGAAAAATAAATGGCCCTGCTTGCAAGGAAATTAAATGGAGGAACTAAACCCATTTATAATTATTGTATTTCAATTAGGCCATAACAGGGCAGGGTGAACAGAAAGATAAAAAGAAACAATACTGACATGTGTGTTTCATAAATTTCCGCAAGGTCCTGTTAGAAGGAGAGCAATACAATAACACTTTCAAATAGTCTGGTCCCCTCGGCGCCCTTTACGCTAATCACTGCGTGAAATAATTTATCTGCCGCGTTCCCACAAAAATTCATCCTAACATACTAACAAAGCTTTTTCCTACTCTTCAACCAATGCATGAAATCCCTGGAAGAAAGACGCTATATCAATGCATGATAACATTTTAATTTACTATTTTAAAATGAAAATACAATTAAACTTTCGAAAGAGCTGGAATTAAATTTAAACCTTGTCTACTTCATGCTCAAATAGCCAGTTTTCATTGGAACAAGAAAAATATAAATTGCCAGCTTGTATTTAATCCAGATTTCCCCTACCATTTGAAAAATAATTGTATGCATACCTAATTTTCTGTTCTGACATACACAAAAACGAAAAGCATGAAAAGAATTGACTTTTTTTAGTCGCAGGTAAGCCGCGGCTCACCCCGGCGTGGTGGCAGGGGAGGTAGTGGTGATGTAGCTTCGTCTCCCTCCTTAGGGCTTCCATCCTGGAATATCCCCCCACTCAAAAGACCCCATCCTCCAGGCTGGGGGCTGTTGCCAGGACTCAGGACTCAGTCCTAGATGAGCTGTGTAGCTAGGCACTCCTCCTCCACACCCTGGTTTTGGTGTCTGCAAATTTGCAATAATCAGAAGTCATCACTTCCTAGTTTACAAGGTGAAGCGGGATCCCGTCTTTGTAGAGCTGAGTCCCAGGGCACAAGGTGAGCTGGGGGCCTTATGACTGCCATCATTATTGACCAGGAACTTGGTTTTATTTGCTTTGTTCATAGAAAATAGACAGGAAGCTAGTCTTGTTAATGCACACTCACATCATCAGGCGAAGAGCGAGCCATTTGGAAACCATTATCAGCTCAGGAGGAGCCGAGTAGAGACAAGCAGGAGGAGCCGAGTAGAGTGCTCCGTAACAGAGGGAGGGGGTGCTCTCATACGTGTCGCCTCTAGAAACAGAACAAGCTATGGCAGACATAGCGCATTAAAGCGGAGACCTCACTTTGCCAGCAAAGGCCCATCTAGTCAAGGCCACTGTTTTTCCAGTGGTCACGTATGGATGTGAGAGCTGGGCTATAAAGAAGGCTGGGCATCAAAGAACTGATGCTTTGGAACTGTGGTGCTGGAGAAGACTCTTGAGAGTCCCTTGGACTGCAAGGAGATCCAACCAGTCCATCCTAAAGGACATCAGCCCTGAATATTCATTGGAAGGACTGATGCTACAGCTGAAATTCCAATACTTTGGCCACCTGAAGTGAAGAACCGACTCATTGGAAAAGACGCTGATGCTGGGAAAGATTGAGGGCAGGAGGAGAAGGGGACGCCAGAGGATGAGATGGCTGGATGGCGTGACTGAGTCAGTGGACAGGAACTCAGGCAAAGTGCGGGAGTCAGTGAGGGACAGAAAGCCCTGCCTGCTGCGGTCCCTGGGGTTGCAGAGTCGAGTGCGCCTTGGCACCTGGACAACAACAGCGATAACAGAATAAACACGGGCCCCGGACTGCCTGGCCTTAGAACCCCCGTCGCTACCGTGTTGTGTAAAATCTGGGCATCAGCTGGAAGTCGTGCACTTGCTTGGTCAGGGATGCGAGAAGTGTGTGCTGCTCTGACGTGATGAGTGCCAGGCTTCATCCTGCAGGGCGTGTGAGGAGGGTGATGAGCTCAAACGCTCAGAGTCTCCAGGCGGGGCGGCGGGGCGAGGACTCTAGTGCTCGGCCAAGGAGCCAGCGCTTGGGAGAGCAGCCTCGGCAGGGGCTCCGCCCCGGGGCCTGGGCCAGACCTCTAAGCGCATCCCTCAGCGCAGTCAGCACGGCTCCCAGGGGGCCTGTCTGAGGGTCCCCGCTGTGCGGTGCCCCCTCCTGCCCCCGAGGAGCAGGGGCCTGTGCTGCTATTTACTGCCCGTCATTTTGACAGCAAGTGGCATGCCACTGTCTGGCTTTAAATTATGAATAAGTAAATAATTGGATTCTTCACTTAAAATTAGGTGGCAGCGAGATTGCTCTGACACCCAGGGAACAGGCCCTAGAAGAGAGGAAAGAAATGGAAAGAGCAAAAGCAAGAGGACTTCCGTGTCCACAGCGGGCCCAGGGGCTCCGTCTCACACACCTGCTCCTGCGAGGGGCCCTGGCTACCCCTCCCGCCTAAGCTGACTCGGGCACTGGCACCCGGCCAGGGGGCTTGGGGGGGTGTGTGTGTGCGTGTGTATCTGCACGTTTCAGGGCGTGTTTACGTGTGTGGGTATGCATAGGAGCACATGTGGGCACACACATGTCTGTGTGGGGTGCTGTTGCTCTGTGCAGGTATGGGTGTGCACATGTAACACGGTGTGTGCGTAAGTGGGCAGAGTGAGTTGCACATATGTATAGCTATGTGTGTGTGTATGTTGCCCAGTGTGTGTGTATGTGGGTGGGGTGTTTTATGCATATGTATAGGTATGGGTATGTGTATGTTGCCATGCATGTTCCCTGGTATGTGTATGTTGCCCAGCATGTGTGCGTATAATGTGTGTACATGTGGGCAGGGTGTGTTATACATATGTATAGGTGTGAGGGTGTGTTACACATATGTATAGGTGTGGGTGCATGTGTGTTGGCCTGGTATGTGTATGTTGGCCTGGTGTGTGTGTGGGGGGCAGAGTGTATTACACATATATATAGGTGTGAGTGCATGTCTGTTAACTGTGTGTGTGTCTGTTAACCTGGTGTGTGTCTGTTGGCCTGATGTGTGTGTGTGGGGGGCAGGGTGTGTTACACATATGTATAGGTGTGAGTACATGTCTGTTGGCCTGGTGTGTGTCTGTTGGCCTGGTGTGTGTGTGGTGGGGCAGGGTGTGTTACACATATGTATAGGTGTGGCCGCATGTGTGTTGGCCTGGTATGCGTGTGTTGCACGGTGTGCATCCCTGTGGGCAGGGGGTCCCTGTGGGCAGGGGGTCCCTGTGGGCAGGGGGTCCCTGTGGGCAGGGGGTCCCTGTGGGCAGGGGGTCCCTGTGGGCAGGGGGTCCCTGTGGGCAGGGGGTCCCTGTGGGCAGGGGGTCCCTGTGGGCAGGGGGTCCCTGTGGGCAGGGGGTCCCTGTGGGCAGGGGGTCCCTGTGGGCAGGGGGTCCCTGTGGGCAGGGGGTCCCTGTGGGCAGGGGGTCCCTGTGGGCAGGGGGTCCCTGTGGGCAGGGGGTCCCTGTGGGCAGGGGGTCCCTGTGGGCAGGGGGTCCCTGTGGGCAGGGGGTCCCTGTGGGCAGGGGGTCCCTGTGGGCAGGGGGTCCCTGTGGGCAGGGGGTCCCTGTGGGCAGGGGGTCCCTGTGGGCAGGGGGTCCCTGTGGGCAGGGGGTCCCTGTGGGCAGGGGGTCCCTGTGGGCAGGGGGTCCCTGTGGGCAGGGGGTCCCTGTGGGCAGGGGGTCCCTGTGGGCAGGGGGTCCCTGTGGGCAGGGGGTCCCTGTGGGCAGGGGGTCCCTGTGGGCAGGGGGTCCCTGTGGGCAGGGGGTCCCTGTGGGCAGGGGGTCCCTGTGGGCAGGGGGTCCCTGTGGGCAGGGGGTCCCTGTGGGCAGGGGGTCCCTGTGGGCAGGGGGTCCCTGTGGGCAGGGGGTCCCTGTGGGCAGGGGGTCCCTGTGGGCAGGGGGTCCCTGTGGGCAGGGGGTCCCTGTGGGCAGGGTGCCCCTGTGGGCAGGGGGTCCCTGTGGGCAGGGGGTCCCTGTGGGCAGGGTGCTGACGCTGCCTTTCTGCGGGGGGCTCTCCCCCACGCAGGTGGGGCTGTGGCCTTCAGCGGCACCCTGGCTCAGGAGCTGTCTTCTAGGGGTGCACGCAGGTGGGGGCTGTCCAGGGAGCAGGCGGCCAGGAGCAGGCAGGGGAGGGGACCAGAGAGGCAGGGCTGTTCCCCAGCAGCCCCCTCCCCTGCCTGTGTCGCGGCCTCACGCTCACTCCCCAATTGCTTTAGCCCGGAGCAGTTGACATTTAGCCCAGCCAGATAATCGAGGAATAACATTTGCGTTACAGTTTAACGCGACCTCTGCCTCTGCAGCTCTTTTTAGATTAGCTTCTAAAAAAGAGAGGGGGAGGGCGTGGGGGTCGCACAGCAAGCAGATCGGCGGGAGCCTGTTACTGCCGCCCAGGGTCACCTCGGCTTTCGCAGGGGTGGCGGCTATTATGAGGACAGGATTAGGAGCTGGGAGAGCTGCCAGGCGGCCGGAGGTTAATGGATTGACTGTTACCTGTGGGAGGCGTGGGCGCAGCGGTGGGATGGGGCTGGCTCTGCCTTTCCTGGGAAACCAGGGGGTCACCGAGTCCAGCGTGGAGGGCGAACGGGTCTGCTGATCCGAGAGGAGCTACTTTTCATCTCTAAACCCTGTGTTGAGGAGTCTTAGAAGGACTGCATGAGGGTGAGAAAGCAGGTTCTGTTCTTGCCAATGACTGGTCTGGATCCTGACGGCTGGTTTATGTGTAGGAGGCCAACTGGGGTGGTCAGTGACCCTCGTGGCATAATCAATAGTGGTGAGTGATCAGGGGGCAAATTTAAAACATTAATCCATAGACTGAAAAAGATTCTGAGTGACAAAGAGGAGGAATGGGTTTTAGTAGGAGAATTGAATGGAGCTCTAAGAGCACCAGAGGCAGGCCCCCACAAGGACAATTTCCCTTAAAAATCCCATTAGCTGCATGACTAAGAATGATATTTACCCACAGGAGTATCTGAGCATCTTGTCCAGGGTGGGTCTGATCTGACAATTAAGCAGCAGGGCTGAGAGTCCAGCGTCCGTGCAGATCAGACCAGCAGGAAATTTTACTATTTATCACCTAAACGAGTGCTGACTTCCCAAGACCCCCAATATCTAAGAAGGACACCGGTGGTTGTGGGGTGGCTGTGTCTAAACCTTAATCACAAATCCTTAATCATCTCTATGAATTGGGAGAGCTTCCCAGGTGGCTCAATCGTAAAGAAACTGCCTGCCAATGCAGGAGACACAGGAGATGCCTCTTCAGTCCCTGGGTCAGGAAGATCCCCTGCAGGAGGGCGGGCAGCCCACTCCAGCATTCTGGCCTGGACAATCCCATGGATAGGGGAGCCTGGCGGGCTACAGACCATGGGGTCGCAAAGAGTCAGACACGATGGAAGCGACTTGGCCTGCACACAGGCATGGAACAGGAGAAAACACCAGCAACGCCATCCATTTGTGTGCATGCAAGCAAGTCGTTTCCATCATGTCCAACTCGTGGTGACCCCATGGACTGTAGCCCACCAGGCTCCTCTGTCGATGGGATTCTCCAGGCAAGAACACTGGAACGGGTTGCCAGGCCCTCCTCAACACAAGCCATCAGTTCAGTTCAGTTCAGCCGCTCAGTCGTGTCCGACTCTTTGCAACCCCATGAATCGTAGCACATCATCCCTCTCTGTCCATTACCAACTCCTGGAGTTCACTCAGACTCACGTCCATCGAGTCCATGATTCCATCTCATCCTCGGTCGTCCCCTTCTCCTCCTGCCCCCAATCCCTCCTAGCATCAGAGTCTTTTCCCATGAGTCAACTCTTTGCATGAGGTGGCCAAAGGACTGGAGTTTCAGCTTTAGCATCATTCCTTCCAAAGAAATCCCAGGGCAGATCTGCTTCAGAATGGACTGGTTGGATCTCCTTGCAGTCCAAGGGACTCTCAAGAGTCTTCTCCATACTAAAACAAAATTACAGTTTTGGAAATTTCACGAAAAATGTCTACTTTCATACAGAGAATGTTGAGTTGCAGTGCCTACCCGGGAACATCTTTCCTGCTGCGAGCTTAAATTTGCAGATCTGAAAATTCCCAGCAGAGTCAAATAACCACAGATCAGATTAGCTGAGCTTTTTACCCAGAACCAAGCTCCACTCTTCAGGGAAATAAATCTCTAGGAAATGGAAGCGGTATCTGGGTGGGGACGCCTGTGAGGTTGTGCCGGGGATGGTGTCGAACCCAAGAAAGTTATTTTTAAACACTCTGAAGACTGTACCGGCACGTTTCCAGTTATTTTTGTTTCTGTTCATTTCCGCTGCCTCACCCTTGATTCCTGCCATCTGCTAAGAGGCTTCGAGGGCCATCAGGGTGAAATGGCGACAATTGGTAGCTCTCATTGGGGACTTGGGGTGAGCCTGACGCTGCTGAGTGCTTAACACATATAAATTCATTTAAAAAGCATATCAATCTTCCTAACTGATTAGCATACAAAGATCTGAACTAAATGCAAAGAGAGAAAACCCTCCTTCTTAACTAGGCTGGTGACAGAGAAAAGCCAGGACGGAGGGAGACTGTGGTCTGTGCCTCTTAAGAGTTGAATCGATTTCCAGGCATCCCTTCTTTAAGATTGTGTCAATTCCTTGGAAAGTCACACTGGCGAGGCTTAAAATTTGTATCACAGCTCAAGTGCCGCAGATGGCAGAGCACACTCCACTTCTAAGCCTTTCTGACGTTGCTAACTCTTTGGTTACGGTGGCTGTGTGCCACAAAGGTCGATTTGGACAGCGGTTCCCCAACACGGTTATGTGTGACCGAAGGTGGTGGGGAGTCTCCGGGGCCGCCTGATCCCCGGAAGCTCAAAGGAAGTCTCCGAGGACGGGCCGGCATTTGGCCGGCTGTAAACCTGCCCAATATCTCTGAAAGGGTGACCTGCTGACACCGGGCAGGCGCTGCTCCTCATTTAATTAAGAGAGAAAGGGTTTCAGTGGAGAGTGGGCTCTGGGCTCCTTTGTAATTTTCGCTGACCAATCCAATTATGTGGATAATTGCAAATGCGTTTCAAAAAGAAGAGGGAGTCAGTCCGAGAATAAATCAAGATTCAGTCAAGGGGGCTGCTGTTCAGAAGAAAAAAAATCAAATGTGTGCAGGAGGAGAATCAGAAGCAGCAGCCACGGCGTCTCAACGGGAGGAGTATAGCGAGGCTGGCGTCTGCTGTGAGCTCCTCTCCGCATCGGGCGCTGGCTTAGCAGCGCAGCCGCTTGGTGGAAGGGTGTGGGTGCCTTTCTGTAAACTGGCTCAACGTCCTCTCAAGTCCATGCCACACAGGGGTGACGGCCATCACAGACAGAAGTGGATTTGAAAAGACTTTGTTTGGTTTTTAGTTCAACAATCCACATGGCCTGTATCTTTCTGCAGACATTTATTTCAAGGTACTTAAAAACTGACTTTTATGAGATAATTTAGGCGGTGATTATTTTTGTTGAGAAATGTGTCCTTTTATCCCTCTCATTCATCCTGGGCTAAGGTATTTCTGTTTGTCAGAATGCCACCGTTTCTGATAAATGACTGCAGACAGACTGCTACACTTTATTAAAAAGTAATAACAATTTTTGTACGCACCCTTCACATTGTAGGGGGGGCCATGAATCAAAGGACACTGCTGTCTGGGCCTGATAAATGCGCCGTTTACCAGCTGAGGAGTTATTTAGGACTGGCTATTAATTTAAATCACATTTATCTTCCCCGGATGGGGGAGGCGGCTGTGATAGAGCGTCCAGTGACCAATGGTGCGGCTAAGTGCGCATTATTTATTACCTCTGCCTCTAGCCGGCTGTGCAATATGTTAAAAAAAATAAAAGAACAGTGCCAATTACCGTGGTTAATCTCGTCAGGGCAGTAACAAATTTCTTCCCAACACAAGGCAATTTTTATGCTTGCACTTTTTCTCCTCCAGACAGACTTGCTTCTAATTCTCCGTCATTAAACCCAAAGCTCTCCCTCCCCTGAGTGCTCATGGGAAATTCCCATGTCTCTCGGTTTCACCTTTGTTTGGAGAACAGTGCATTTTTTATGCATTATTCGAAGGCGAGTGTGTTCTTTTGACGCCTTGATGAGTATTTGTGGGTGACACGGAGAGGAGGTGTGTACCGCAAGGCAGACTGGCCGTATTTCACCACTAGGTGTTTCCTCATTAATAACAGGGCTTCTTGCGCGGCCTCTGAATTCACCAAGTTCTTATTATGCAGAATACAATGGGGAAGAACCATCATAAGCATATTTTTGCCAAGTAGCTTCCGCTTGATGGATCCATGGAAGAATAAACCAGCTCTAGTAAAATGAATCTTGGACGCAAAATAAATCCAAACACGAGCAGCTCCACTCTGGCAGAGCCTCAGGCGTAGTGGACGCCTCCGCGCGCTGTGTGCAGATGATATGGCCCACGGGCTTCGGGTCCTGCCACGCAGCATTGCAGTTCCCTCGACTTGCAGACCCCACACTCACAGCTGCAGGCTGGCCAGGGTCTACCGTCCAGCAGACACCCCGAGGGGGCAGAATAAACGGGAGTTGAACGAGCAAAGCTCAGAGTCCCCGGAGCACCCCTACGTGGCCAGCACCTGCCTGTGCGCTCACACTGCTCTACGTGCAAACAGAACGCTGATTATAAAGCCACGACTGCATTCAGTTTCCTGAGTGTTTCCTTCACAGACACTGTACCTGAGCCGTTTCCAGGGGGAGAGGCGGATACGGGGACAACAGAACACGGCCTGAAGGAATCTGCCCTCATGACCCAGTGTCTTCAGACAAGCCGGCGCCTTGCCCCTCGGAGGGCTGCTTTGACAGGTGGTGGGTGGCTGGTTCCTGGGAGACGGTTAAAAAAAAGAGGTTTGCAAGAACTCTTACGAGCCCCATCCCAGAGCACAAAATGAGTCCAGTGCAGCCTTCCCGGGGGGTCCCCACAGCTGGAGCATCCCTTTTACACTGCGTGAGGTCGCAGACTCAGAACAGCCCCTCCTGGGCCATGGTGACTGTGGTCCCCAGAATAAATCCAACAGTTTGCAAAATCAAGGTCTTGTGTAGAATGTGGAACAGCACAGGAGAAAACTGTGTGTGTATGTTAATATATACATGAATGTACATGCACGTGTGTTTATACACACATTTATGCACTGGAATCCATGTTGTAAATAAGCCTCCTCAGTGATCAGTGCAAAGAAACAAAGGAAAACAGTAGAACGTGAAAGACTAGAGATCTCTTCAAGAAAATCAGAGAAGTCAAGAGAACATTTCACGCAAAGGTGGGCACAATAAAGGACAGAAAATGTGTGGACCTAACAGAAGCAGAAGATATTAAGAAGAAGTGGCAAGAATACCCAGAAGAACTGTACAAAATGATCTTTATGACCCAGATAACCACAACGGTGTGATCACTCACCTAGAGCCAGACATCCTGGAATGTGAAGTCAAGTGGGCCTTAGGAAGCATCACTACAAACAAAGCTAGTGGAGGTGATGGAATTACAGTTGAGCTATTTCAAATCCTAAAAGATGATGCTGTGAAAGTGCCACACTCAATGTGCCAGCAAATTTGGAAAACTCTGCAGTGGCCACAGGACTCGAAAAGGTCAGTTTTCATTCCAATCCCCAAAAAAGGCAATGCCAAAGATTGCTCAAACTACTGCACATTTGCACTCATTTCACAAGATAGCAAAGTAATGCTCAAAATTCTCCAAGGCAGTCTTCACTGACATGTGAACTGTGAACTTCCAGATGTTCAGACTGGTTTTAGGAAAGGCAGAGGAACCAGAGATCAAATTGCCAACATCCGTTGGATCATCAAAAAAGCAAGAGAGTTCCAGAAAAACATCTACTTCTGCTTTATTGACTATGCCAAAGCCTTTGACTGTGTGGATCACAATAAACAGTGGAAAATTCTTAAAATATGGGAATATCAGACCACCTGACCTGCCTCCTGAGAAATATGTATGCAGGTCAAGAAGCAGCAGTTAGAAGTGGACATGGAACAACAGACTGGTTCCAAATCAGGAAAGGAGTACGTCAAGGCTGTATATGGTCACCCTGCTTATTTAACTTATAAAGAAAGCTGAGCACTGAAGAACTGATGCTTTCAAACTGTGGTGTTGGAGAAGACTCTTGAGAGTCCCTTGGACTGCAAGGAGATCCAACCAGTCCATCCTAAAGGAAATCAGTCCTGAATATTCATTGGAAGGAATGGTGCTGAAGCTGAAACTCCAATACTTTTTGGCCTCCAGACACAAAGAACTGACTCGTGAGAGGAGACCCTGATGCTGGGAAAGATTAAGGGCAGGAGGAGAAGGGGATGACAGAGGATGAGATGGTTGGATGGCATCACCAACTCAATGGTCATGAGTCTGAGTGAACTCCATGAGTTGTTGACGGACAGAGAGGCCTGGTGTGCTGCAGTCCGTGGGGTCACAAAGAGTCAGACATGACTGAGTGACTGAACTGAACTGATGTACATTATGCAATGAACTTATTTATATGTACATCATATATACGTTTATAGATTTATTCATGTATGGATATTTGTATATATACATGCATCTAAACGTGTGTCCTAAGCTGCTTTAGTCATGTGCGACTCTTTGCAACCCCATGGACTGCAGCCCAAGAGACTCCTCTGTCCATGGGATTCTCCAGAGAAGAATAATGGAGTGGGTTGCCATGCCCTCCTCATGTATATGCACACACAGGCACGCGTATACGCATCCATTAACCACAGCTGTTAGACAGGCTAAATGAATATAACGTTAAACGGTGGGGGGGGGGGTGAGCCAGAATTAGGTGGGCCTTTGACGCTCCCCTTTGGGAAGCACTCCCAAGGGCCAGGGAAGGGGGACACCACCCGCCTCCGCCCTCCACCCTCCACCTTGAGAGGTTTTCGGTCCACCCCACTCCTTGTGAGCCCAGCGGGAATCTCCGTCACCAGCCGACGTTCCTGCTCCTCTGCCGTCAGGCGCCCTCCCCGGATACTCACGCCCCGCTTCTGCGCACGTCCGTGCTTTCTTCAGACTGCTCTTCTCTGGCTTTTGTGTTTCTGTCCCTGAGTCCAGCCCAGAAATGACCCTGCAGTTGTGGCAGACAGGAGAGGCGGCTCTGTGACATCTTCTCCTGGGTGCCCGGCTCCCACCAAGGGTCCTCGGGGAGCTGGGCCCACCCTGGTCCGTCCTCGCAGAGGATCAGTGCTCACGCAGGGGTCTGGCAGAGGCAGGGGTCTGCAAGCCCCCGCTCTCCTCAGGGAGCTTCTGGTGGGGCCCCTCGCTCTTGCTGGGAGTGGCCAGGCAAGCATGAGCAGCACTCTGCTCTCTCCAAGTGTGAACTGCGGCAGGGGACGCGGTGCGATCAAGCTGAGAGAGGAGCAAAGGGGTGCAAAGCACCCTGTTTGGGCTTGGAATGTCCGGAAGCCCAGGGAGGTTTCCTCATTCCTTCCAAGACCACAGTGGTTTTTAAATGCTGAATGTCAGAGCTCCAGAAAACATACTGTTTCATCAATATCCAGTCACTCAAGCCAGAAGTTTTGAAGGCAATATTAGCTATTTACTTTCCTTTAACAGAACCGTGTTCTGTCCACTCAGCTTCAGAAGCATCTCTCAAATAGTGTCCTCCCCTCTGTTCCCAGCACCAAGATCTAGTTTCTGCCTTTATCAGCTAAGCCACTGGAATCAAGACATTCATCTGGAGTTATGTAACTCATCTAAGATTACAATAAAGTACAGTGCAGAGTGAAAAAGTCAATTTAACATGTATATGTATGTTTATATACATAGTAAATGCATCAAGATGGATATGGATATATCAGATTTTTTTAAAAAAATTAAGCTTTGTTCCACCTCAAAGATGTAGTTGACACTATAGTTAAAGAGCTTCATTTTTTGTGTGATTTTGAATCAAACCTCCTGCTGAAACAGTAGAAATACTTCAGAAGGGTCTCCCTTTGAACTGGACAGCCCCTGGTCCTCTGTGAGGATGCAGAGGAAGAAAGGCAGGTGATGTCATGGAAGCACCTAAGAGAAAAACGTTAGCAGTAGTGTCCGGGGTGGGAGGGAGTCACTGTGTTCAAAGACCATCTGGAAAGAATAGACTGCAGACTTGAAGAAATACTTGCAAAGGGCAAAATCTTATTACAAAATAGGCCAAATATAGAGTTTAAGGTTGCAAACATGTGCCTTTTACACCAGTTAATAATTCTTGAACATAGTAAAGGAAAAAAGCAAAGTTCAGTTAGGTCTGAACTGGCATCAAACCCTGAAGATTAAAGCCTTTAGAAGCAGCAGGCAAGACCTGTGAACTAGTGATGCCACTTCTGAGCTGGGAGACCTTGAACTAGAGAGTTGCATCTTCTTGCTGACCTGGGGCCTCACGTAGTGGGGCAGGATTTTACTTTTCTACTCTGAGAATGAGGAACACAGAGAGCTGCAGGGTTCAGCATATAGTAAGAACCCCAGCAGTTGAAGTTATTTGTATCACCATCATCACCACCACTACCATCACCTCCATCACCTCCAGCATCTCCATCACCTTCATCATCTTCATCACCATCACCACCACCTCCATCACCACCAGCACCTCATCACTACCACCATCACCACCATCACCACCATCACCTCCACCATCACCACCATCACCTCCACCACCTCCATCACCTCCATCACCTCATCACCTCCATCACCACCATCACCTCCATCACCACCATCACCTCCATCACCACCATCACCACCATCACCTCCATCACCTCCATCACCACCATCACCTCCATCACCACCATCACCACCATCACCTCCATTACCTCATCACCTCCATCACCATCATCACCACCATCACCTCATCACCTCCATCACCACCACCATCATCATCACCTCCATCACCACCACCACCATCATAACCATCATGACCACCATCATCATCACCACCACCACCTTCATCACCTCCATCACCACCACCATCACCTCCATCACCTCCATCACCTCATCACCTCCATC